>VWZW01006570.1:260883-421278 GCA_013397115.1 Edolisoma coerulescens
ACAAGGACATGGAGAGCCAGGACCCCAATCACCGTCACCTCCTCGTTCCATACCCTCCGTCTTGCATGTGGGTCACTAGCACACCAACTGTGCCCTTACTGAACGGCATATGGTACCCCAAGCCATGCAGAAAGGACACTTCCAGTGCCTGCAGGTCTCTAGCAGCTTACCTGAGATACACTTGCCATCATAACTATTTTGCAGCTAAGCCAGCTGCCCTATTTCCCCCCAGCACCAGGATCTCCTATTCAGGTTTTCCAAAGGCACAGCAGCCCCTGGGACTTGTGAGCCCACGGGCATAGGTGGACACAGGACTCAGGTTCCTGATGCCACTCAACCTCTTCTGCCGGTGCAGGAACTCACCCCTGGCTCTGCAGTCTGTGCTGCTGCCAGCTGACAGGGACTCCCAGCTTCTTCTTGCTTGTCCCAGTTTTCCAAAGGCCCCTTCAGCTAGCTGAATCTGCCTTTAATTTTAATTGCCCTTTAATGCCTGCAGTTGTCTAAGCCACAGTGGTAACAAAAACCCCCACCCAAATCAGTGAAGAAAGGACCAATACTGAGGGGAAAATCCTGTGTTGTCCGGTGAGTGAGGTACCCTGAGAACACTGTGGCACAGAGGTTACACTGACACACCAAAGTGCACGTCCTCCCTCAGCAGCAGCCACAGGTACTGCAGCAGCATAATGAAGTGCCACTGCCATCATTAGTGACATGACAGACTGCCCTCCATTAATGCACCTGATGGTCAGGCCTGCCCTCTGCTCCCGTCCTTCTACCTCTCCAGTGTGTTCCTGATCCCTGGACTGCAGGAGGCACAGTCCATAAATCACACTGCCAGCAGTTCCTTCTCAAAGGGAGAAAATCCCATGCTCAACTTCCTTTTAGAAGAGATGCTCAGAAATTATTCTGGGAGATAACTGCAAAATGCCTGTGACTTAGGCAGTCAGTGAGAGGTGTATTTTCAATTCACAAAAAGCTTTTGCACATGTCACTATGGATATATATGGCTAATTAACAATGTATTGGACAGCCACAGGAACACATCGTTCCCAAGCCATCCTGAAGAAAAGGCCAGGAAGTTTGCATCCAGTTTATGCTGTATTTCAACAGGAAACAGAGGGCTGCTCCTCAAGACTCCTGAGGATGCTGCTGGGCTTGCTTCCGATTTCCAGAACCACAGCGACATTCCACAAAGGCAGCAGCCCAAGCCAGTCCCATCCCGCCCTCCATGTCTGCACTCCCCATCAGGTTCACACAAATTCCACGCCTCCTGCCCCACGGCTGTGGGAGTGAAGCCCAGCACTGGCCTGTCCTGTACAGCAACAGAGACGCTCCAGAGCACATGAGTTTGGTTTAGTGATGGATGTCCACCCTCTGGCAACAAGTTCTCCACTACAGCCCTCCTTTCTCCTCTTCAAATCCCACACGGAACCTGTGCCAACTCTTTCAACTGGCTTCAGGTAAACAGGTGGATTCTTCCACACATTTCTTTGCAGTGACAAAACAATGGAAAAGCCACACAAGCACAGCAACACCCCCGAAGCCTGCACTCAAGAACATGGCTTTCATGTTTGCTTCTTCCAAGGGTTTATCTTTAGCCTCTGAATGAAGGAAAGGAAAGCTGCATGATAAGGCAGATGATTCTGATTGCATCTGACCGTGCTGAAGTGCACCCCTTGCTTTTCAAGAGACTCAGATCCCCTGGCTAGCAGGACTTGGAGCTGCAGAGAATTACCTTGTCACATGCAGCCCAGTGCTCTGGGCTGGCACTGACAGTGCTGTGGCAATGACTGAACCAGAGCAGCAGGGCTCGGTAACTCATAACCAAACCAGCCCCTCCTCTCCCAACACTGCTCCCTGCGATCCCAGCAACAGCCTCCTGCACTCGCTCTGCCTCAGAACCCCAACAATTACTAAAAATATGGACCCAAGGCCATGGACAAAGAGCAGAGATCCCCAGAAGGGTACACGGAAACTCGTCAGGAGTCTGCCAGCTCCCGCACTCACCAGCGGGCACAGAAGTGACTGCACTTCCACTGTGAACTGAGGCTACATCAGAGAGAATCCCCCAGCAAAAGGTCAGTGACTAATCCACCGAGCTGTGGCACAGTGTATCACTCACTCTGCCTTGGAATGACACATGGAGACACAGGGGAAAAAGAGACAGAAAATCTATCCTGGTAGAAATAACACCTCCGGCTACTGGCTATGGAAAGTGCACTTCGGAAAGCCTCAAATCATTCTCAAGTGACTGAGATAAGCCGAGGAGGCAGTGAAAGCTGAGCCACCACGAGGGTGAAGCAGGCAGGTGAGGGAAAAGCATCACGTGTCTATATTTGGTCACTGGCAGCTTCACAGTGATGTCCAACTCCTATAATGGCAAATTCCTTTAATGGGAAATACTGAGCAGGATGGAAAACATGTATGGACAAAGTGCAAAGGCACAAACTTTAGCAGATCATCTACCTCACAGATGCCCTCGGGACTCCCAGGCTGGCCAGTCCCTGTCTCTGCTGACCAGAACCGGAGTAAGCACCTTGCATTGCCTATCTGCAGAAATCTGTCTGGCATTTTCTGCTCAGGAAGTGGCATTGGAAATCCTAGAGGAGCTCCATGTTCCCACTGCAGAGCACACAGCCCAGCTCACTGCCTTGGGACAGCCTGATCAACCCGCGGGCATGCTTGGCTCCTCTGGCCTTCATCAGGAGCTCGTTCTATTCTATTCTATTCTATTCTATTCTATTCTATTCTATTCTATTCTATTCTATTCTATTCTATTCTATTCTATTCTATTCTATTCTATTCTATCCTATCCTATCCTATCCTATCCTATCCTATCCTATCCTATCCTAGAAACAAGCCCTGCATGCTTTGAACATGTTTCAGACCAAACACAAATATCCAAGCCGGAGCAATTTGCCTCTCCCTGCTGTAACCAGGCTCCCTGGCAGAGCTGCCTGTGGCACCCTGGGCTTCACCTGCCCGACGAGTTCAAAGGCTGTGGTAACAACCAGCAGCATATTCCACACAGAGGACAAGCAAATGAGGGAATATTTAACCAGTGCTCCTCCTCTGCCTCACAATTGGATGTGTCAGTTGTTAAATTGCGTGCGTTTCCCAGCACTGCAGCTCCTGTCTGAAAGGCCATAACACAGTCCCCATTTCCACTGCAAATTGCTTCATAAATGGGAAGTTAAAGGATAACGTTACATTTCCCATTGCAATTAGGCAGGGCTCCTGACAGACAGGGATAATGTGTTCCACATACAGGTTGTTACTTACTAGGGAGGAAGCTGGGAAGGCCTGTGCTTTCACAAGCCATTGGATACCCATAAACCGGGGGCCAAGTGCTGGAGGCCCTGGTGCGTCCGTGTTTCTCCCACAGACCCAGGGAGGGACTCCTCAGAAGGGACTGACCCCACCCCAACTCCACACAGCAGCAAATCCCCATCCAAGCCCCGGCCAGAGCCTCACACCCTCGCTCACAATTCACCAGGAGGAGGGAAGGTATCTGAGTCCTGCACACGCTGACAGGTAAGTTTCTAGGTGAGCTAACCCTGATTAGATCTGACTGAGGTCCAACTTCATTTCTCAACCAGGCTGTGATCTTTATTTACCTGGATGCTCTGCTGCTGCTGTCAGGTGGAATAACTCTGCACTGGGCTTCTCCAAGTCACCAACAGAGGAATAATTGAAGGGGAGGTTTGCTGGGACCTGATAGAGCAGCCACGATGCACAGCTCCATCCCCTGGCCTTTACCTCTGTGCATCCTAGAACAGCCTTGAGTCACAGTCTCTATGCACAGATTACAAGGGTGAAGGAGGTTTCAGATTTACCAGCACCCCACCAGCAGACTCCTTTTGGGGCTCAACAGGAATTACTGACCAAAATGTGGCTCATCCCTGTGTGCCAGACGCTCACGCAGCTCCTGCTCCTGTCATAAGGGAGTATGATCACAGACTCATCCAGCACAGGAGGCTTCCCCCAAAGGCAGGGGGAACAGCCATCCTCTCTTCTTTTGGGATGGCAAATTCCCCCAGCCGTGGAGCGCTCCAGTAGTGTTTATAGCTGGCACAGCTCCGGCATTCGGCACATTAAGGACATTACTCGGCCCATCAGGCACCGCAACAGCAATAAAGTGCACAAAACAGCAAGTCAGAGAAGCACAGGAAACGTGTTTTCCACACTACCTGTCCGGTTCTGCTGGAGATAGGATTACAAATTACATAAACCCTCTGCAGAACTAAAAGCAACCAAAATTATTTTTGTGGAGAAGAGAAGTAGAGGAGGAACTGAAATGTTAATACTTAAAATTTAGAGACCATTCTTTTCCTTCCAGCCATCTTTATATACCAGATCACTTCTCAGCCCTACCAGCCTGCATTCAATTTGTGAAATAAAAGGAAATTCCACAAATTATGGTGCTGATTTAGTTACTGCTAGTTATTGCTACTGTTTAGAACGAGCAAAGTGTGGTAAGAAGAGTTGAAGTGTTGCCTGAGCACAGGTCACGTCAAAGCAACAAAGAAAAGATTAGGCACTTGCCAAAATAATCTGTGCAGGTTGCAGGGATGAATTAAATGATCCTCAGCAAGGGCAGAAGCAGAATTGAGGATACAGAGGCTGGGCCTTCTTTTGCATTTTTAAGGTCCCCTTTAAAAAACAAAGCTACCATGCCCTATGGAAAGACCACCTGGCTGCCTGCAGGTGTGTGACAAGTGCAGAAAGGTTTACAGCCCTCTGGAAAAGGGGCCTTTTCCGGTGAGCTGGGCACGGGGAGCAGGGGCAGGGCCAGGTGGGCACATCTGTGTGGGACAAATAATCAGTTGGGTGCTCAGTGTGTGACTCCTTATAAAATCCAGTGCTGGAACAGCTCACACTGCTCCCACCTCCACCCATCTCGTCTGCATCTCATTGGCATTTGAGAACGTTAATTGACTCATTATTTAAATTCCTGTTCAAGGGAGGAAGCTGATTAAGGCAGGCAGATGCAGGATCTCCAGGCGGCGTTGCTGTCCCGGCAGTTTACCCGAGTTATTACAATGCTTAGGAGGTAATAGGCAGGAGAACAGGGAACAAGGCCTGGGAAGGGGGGTCCTTGCAGGATGGGCTTTAAGCCACAGGGACACAGCCCTGGCCCTGCCCAGGCTCCAGCAGAACAGCCCAGACCATCCCAAACCCAACCTAGGAGCAGGGGCTGGTTCAAGACCACCCCTCTACATGCACAACAGCTTCCCACAGCCAGGGAGAGGAGGCAGAGCCCCTCCCCGCCCAGCTCTGGTGCAGTGTTCTTGCCTGTACTGAGAGCCCCGCTTCCAGTCCCTTCACTTTCAGATGCACAAACCCCGACCCGAAGCAGGGAAATATCCCTCATGGAAGTCTATTAGGAGTGACACAGCAGACAATAACGGTTCCTATGGTGCTGTTACGATCTGTCATGTAAATACACAATTAAGGACTTGTTAAAAGGCCGAATATGTAAATAATTATTAAGGTTCTTCTAAAAATGCAGATTATTGACCCACCAGAACTGGAGCTGTTCAGAAACACACATGAACACTTGGAAGCGCCCCCATTACCAACCCCGAAGTCCTGCAGCTTCTCCCACAGCAACTTTCACACCTGTAAATATATCTGTGTGGAGAGCAGAGACTTCTGGAGTCTGCTTGCTTAGGAAACTGCTCTTCCACGACTTACAAAGAGAACGGGCCAATTCTATCAAAAGGTGGCACAGAAAAAAAAAGACAAGCTAACAATTGTTCTCAAATCCAGACTGCACGTGGAGCCATTTCAGAACCTGAT
Source organism: Edolisoma coerulescens (assembly GCA_013397115.1). Classification (NCBI taxonomy): domain Eukaryota; kingdom Metazoa; phylum Chordata; class Aves; order Passeriformes; family Campephagidae; genus Edolisoma; species Edolisoma coerulescens. The sequence continues at coordinate 266,686 of VWZW01006570.1, forward strand.
GGGTGCACTGAATTTCCATGGAAACTCAGCCACCCAAAATGTACACACACTTGTGAAGCCAGAAGTCACACTCTGCCAACGTAGATTTTTCCCAGCAAAAGGGATTTAAGCACTGAAGAAAATGACTGGTTTTTCTCCCCCAGTATGGTCCAGACACTACACTAACCCAAAGGTAATCTGTATCCACAGCAGCATCTCAGTTTCTCTCCCCAAGACCAATCCTGCCTTTGAATGTTCCCCAGCAGTATGAGGGATGCCAACTGCACGTGTGCTGGTACCAGTGTGGAAAACAGCGCCAACAACATTCCTCCAGAGAATCCCAGCCCAGGGAACTCTTCTCAAAGAGTCCCTTTTCCACTGTACTTATTAGAATGCTTGGATACCTGAGGAGAGCCGGGAGAGAGACAGAGCAGGTTTTCAGAGGAAACAAAAGCCAAAATTCCAGTTGAAGAGCTAGATCGATCTCACTGCTGCCCTGACAGAGAGCAGCTCTCCTGACAACAGATATACAGGACAGCTTAAAAAGCGTGATATGTGTGCCCTGGAAAACGGGTCAGGCAGCCAGCCTAACGTGGTAAGAAACAAGAAACCTACCTGATTCTGCTCAATATTTCGAAGGTGCTCAGTTTGTAGTATCTGTCATTGTTTGGAGCTTGAGGTCTTCATCATACTCCACCCTGATCCACCGCTGACATCTTCACACGCTCTTCCCACATCTCTTCTCCCCCAGTGGCCGACCCATGGCCTGCCCCAAGATGGCGGGAACTGACCCACGGGCTGCTGAGAGCCACAANATCCACAGACTGCTGAGAGCCACAAAATGGCGGGAACTGACCCACAGCCTGCTGAGAGCCACAGAACGGCGGGAACTGACCCACGGGCTGCTGGGAGCCACCAAATAGATGTGTCTCTATGTGTATATAAGAGGCAGGGACAGGGGATGAATAAAAGTCAAGTTTCTGCTTGCAGGGTTTCAGTAAATTTCATCCGGTATCCAAACACTTCTTCCCCTAAAAGCTGATACCTGTGTATTGAATAAACACAGGAAACAGCAACTCCTATGACTAAGAGACACAGCACTTGGCACGTCCACTTGGCCTCAGCTTTTGGAAAGGTTGTTTGCGAGACTCCTCCAGCCGTGCCCAGGTTTGCCAGGTTTGTCGTGCCGACACTGACGCAGGGGCTGTGGGAACGGGAACAGCTCTGGGAGAGCAGGAGCAGCAGGAGTTAAGCACAAGGAGCGCTTTAGGGAGAATAAAAGCCGCTGTACGAGGAAAGCTGGCTGCCTGACAAACACGTTCCAGCAAATATCATTATCTTTGAGGTCTCCTGCTTTACCAGTCAGCAGTAGCTGATAACAACAGACACCACAAGAGCGAGTGGCTGAGGATTGTATATTCCTTGTAAAACCCCTGATTTACTTGCTCTCTCACAATGACCAGCTGAATGCCCAACCCATGTGTCTGTGCCGCGGGAATGGGAAGACAAATACTCCCTACCGAGCTGCCCCTCAGCGGGAGCGCAGGGGGCCTACGCCGGCTTCCCGCCCCTGGTTTTAGCCCCCATTTGCAGCTCAGTGCAGAGGACCAGGAGCTGCCAGCTCCCTGTTCTGCCCGGGGCTGGTGCTGATGAGTTGGGCAAAGGCTTCCCAGGCTCCGGTGCCAGGCAAACCGGTCCCTCCTGGCAGTGCCAGACCGGAGCCCTGGAGGCAGGAGCAGAGAGCACTGCATGGTGGCACTTGCCAGCTCACAGGCAGAACTAAGGAAAAAACAACCATTTGCTTCACTCCATGACAAAAAATAGATTGTGCCATTCAAAACGTGACAGAACTAAGAAAATGCAGAGGAAAATGATCCTATCATTTTCTATTTTTTGTCCAGTCATACCCCTGGTCGATTCTTCTAGAAAGGAGATTTTACAGAGAGAAAAAAAAAGAAAACCCATCAACCACAACCTTCTCCAACTACTTTTGTCAGAATTATTTATACCCAAGGGAAAAGCAAATCTGTTGTTAAGGACACAAAGGTAAATGACGTAAATCCAGGTAAATGAGTACTGGGATGAAGTCTGCACAATCTCAGGGGAATCACTTCCTTTTAATTTGCCAAGGCTGCGTCAGGGGATCTCGAGGAGCAGCTGAGACCCCCAGACCTGCTCAGGCCAGGGAAGTACACGTGCATTGGATATTGCTGCCCTTACTGCAGAGTGTACCCTGAACTACAGTAGTTCTGTTTGTGGGGAACAACCAGCTGGCAGCAGTATCTGGACCCTCTGCTTCTGCTGGGGAAAGACATTTCCTTCAAGTGCTCCTTTACTGATAAAGGCAGACATTGGCCCTTAATTACTGCTTTGGACTGCCAGTGTCCAGAGCCTAAGATTCCTTCTTTCTTCTCCACAGAGCTGGTGATATTAGTGTAGGTTTTCCTTCTGCTTTCAATTCTTTGTCCATGACAGATTTCACAGCAGGAAACAGTTCTGTGGCATATGGCCACTAAATTACTGAAACTTCAGAAACTTCTGTCCATGAGTTAATTTTAAAACTGAAGAAACAGAAAATTGTTTTTAAAAAACACTACATTAGACCACGTAAAACCTTTCCCTCTTTCCCTGTCCTTGGACACACTCTCTCCTGGGCTGCAGAACCAGCCCTGCCATGGCTGTCCCTGTACAAGGGTGTGAAGCATATATAGTTGGCATAAAGTTCTGCGGATGCATCAAGACTAGGGAGGAACTGGGGAAAAAAAAAAATCAAAAAAGGAAACTCACAGAATTACCAGTCCAAACCCACAGAATCACTGGAAAATCAGACAAACTAAAGCCACACATATTTTGGGCATTTCCGGTTTTCCCTTTGCCCTGTGCCAGGATAGACTGTCCTCATCTCAGCCTGAACACGTTCCTTCTGGAGTGCACGAGACAGCTCTGTGGAAGCATGTGGTACAAGTAAATTGTGTCTTCAGGCTCTAGCCAAAATACTGGGAAAGATAAGCTATCTTGGGTTTGGGTTTTTTAACTTGACAAAGGAGGAACCGGGCAAACCTAATGATTCCAATGAAGGTGTTTGGGCAGGATTTCTTGTGAAGATACACCACCAGCAAGACAAAGCTTCCAGGTGCAGGGGTGGTGAAAGCAGGCAAACACAGCAGCAGTGCCCAGGCTGGGCACACGGGGCATAAACTGGGCAGAACCGAGAGCCCTTCCTTCCCAGCCCAGCTCAGCAAAGCACGAAGGCAACAAAAGCGCTGCAAGCCCAGACCAAATCGCCCTCAAGCCCCAGCAGAACCTCCCTGCAACCCAAAGAGCTCTTCTGCAAACCAGGAGGTTAATGCTGCTCCCAACACCCTGACTGGATCTGGCACGGCCAAGGTTTCTCAGTGAGAAAACGTACAGTTCCCTAATGCTGCTGACAGAAAGCCACACTCAGACCTTTTCAGAGGCTCTCAGGAGTTATTATCACAGATTAACTATGGCGGGAGCAAAAAGGTTTAAAGTCTTGTTTATAGTTAGCCCGTGGCTCTAAATTAGCAACTTCTCTCTGAAATGATCAATTGAGTCACAGGCGTTAATGAGTCAGGCTTAGCCAGGAGGGGTGAGGAAGGAGGGAGAAAGATCTGGAGCCACGGCTTTGCAAAAAGGCAGTATGAAAATCTCAGTAATTTCTGAAGTCAAACTGTATTTTAATCAATGCCTCCCAAATCAGATGAAGAAGCCACACTGTGACTTTCCCAGCTGTAAAAAATGGAAGTCTGGTTTCACATTTGCATGATTTTGAAGGTCAAATGCCTGCTATCCAAGTCTTACTGATCCATATGGACTAGAAATGCCACAATATGCAATCATCATGAAGGCAGATTGTCTCCTGTAAATCTGTCCTTTTTGTAACACATTCCGAATGTACCGTATTGGATGGATTATAAATCCATTCAGGAAAGGCAGGCACTGCTGTACGGAGCGGCTCCGGTTTGTGGGAGGGATATGCGGGATGTGGTGTGTGCGTGGCTCCGGGAGCGGCAGGGACAGATGGCCCAGGCCTGCCCTCCCCGGAGTCAGCGGGAGCGCTGCCATCCCCTGCACTCGATGGAAGCCTGCATTTGGGCAGAAAGGGGCTTTTATTAGCACAAGGCTGAGTCAGTCTGCATGTAGGAATGAAAAACACTGGAAAAACAGGCAGGCAGGGCTGTGGGAGCCATCCCCTGAAGGGAGCAGGCTGCTATTTGTCTCCCAGCTCCTCGCTGAATGGTCTAGGCGGCGCGTGGGGCTGGGGAGCAGACAACTACAATATCCTGCTCCTCCATTCCTCGGGCAGGGGAAAGCACAGGAATGCTGCTTCACATGAAACCAATAGCCATTACTCTCAAGTGAGGGACTTTGGAATGACATGCCTTTTCCTTTGAGGGAAGGGCTGGGTGGTCCCTGCTCTCTCCCACAGCCTTGGAGCACATGGCGCTTCCCTTTCTCCACTTTAACAAATCCCTTTACGCGTTGCCATTTTTTCTTCCAGCACATGCAACTGAAAAGAGACATATGGAGACCAGCATGCAAACCCTGCAAACATTTCAGCTTTGCTTCAAAATTAATGCTAATCCATTTTTTGGAACTTCTTTTTTTCTCCCCACTTCTGCTACCTCTGGAGCGAGTTCTCAAGAACCCAGGGGGTGGTTTAAGCCAACACAGCAATTCTCAGCAAGCACCAGGGAGCCTGCCCACCAAACACTCTTCCTCTTGTCTTATTTTTTAATCACATGAAGACACAGGGTCATCCACAGCACTCCCACGAGAGCCTGGGAGCTGCTGGCATGGAGAGCTGGGATCAGCACATCTGGGAAACCACATCCTGACAGCAATCCACCCGGAGCCGCATCATACACCAGTTCCCCTTTTTTTCCCTGGTGTCAAGGAGAAGCCCCGTAGTACAAGCTGTGAAAATCCTGCGGCACGCCGGTGCTGAGCATTACCTGGGAACGAGGCAGGCACGAGCTGAACAGACCTTTACAACAGAACGTGCATCTGCCAAGACAGAAATACCCGGCGAGCTTCTGGTGCTGGCAGCGTGTCAGGCGCGCAAGCTGTCTGCGCAGCGGCTCCCGATGGGCCTCCCGGGCTCCGAGCGCAGGTCCGCGCCGGCCACGGGGCCCACGGGCCACACGCTCCCTATCCCGCCACCCGGGTGCGCACCAGATCGGCAGGGCTCTGGGGAACAGGAACCCTTCCAGGGCTTTCCGTGCAAACGCTCTGCAGCAGGCGCGGAGCTGCGTTTCCCCCTCTCCCTCTCTCTCTTTTTGTTCAGTTGCCTGGCATTCGCTAACCCACAAGCTGCTGTTTCCCTTTCCAAAGAAGCTCTGATGGGTGGAGGGCCAGGAAAAATTAGCCCAACTGATGAATGCAATCTCGACAGAAAATATGTTTTTTATCAGAGACCACATGTTGCCAACAGCAATTAAAGTAAAACTGGGAGATTTCATCGGATATAAGCCTGCATAAAACCCCCCTGGACCCGCTGATCAGGTGTCTGTCGGCTCAAGAGGATTACTTGGGTGCTCTGGAGCCTGCTGCTGCTGGGAAGGGCAGCCAGGGCCCCGGGAGGGTGCCAGGAAAGCCCAAGAGCAGCACGTGTGCTCACTGGGAGCCTGCTGCCCTCCCGGTGGTGTGGCTGCGAGAGTGCTCCCAGGCCTCAGAGGGAAGCACTTGGAATGCCAGCCACGGCAGGGCAGAAACTGGCACCAACGTGTATTTTATTTACAGGCCTTGCCTACAGCCCAAGGAACAAGAGCAAGTGACTAGAGAGCATTAGAGCTCCAGATGATGAGGACTTCCCCTCATTAGTGCCATTTGCACTGTCCATGTCACACCCCTGAACTGACAGAGGCTTGGCCCATCAGCCGTGAGAGGAGCTGAAAAAATCACCAAAACTGGCAAAGGAATAATGGGAGTAAACAGCTACAGCATCCATCTGAGTGTGTGCAGCATGTGCAGCAGGCAAGCCCTGAGAGACCTTGGTGGATGGATCCAGAGAAGAGAGGGCAGTGTGGATAATAAAGGATAAGGGGATGATGCAGTGGGCAAATGACAAAGGAAGAGGGGTAGGCCAGGAGCAGGTGAGGATCACTGAGCGCAATCCTGGGAAGCTGAAACCAAGAGGATTTATTTTTTGACTGGACGAACCAGAGGAGGACAGCTCCTGGGACCTAACTACAAATCATTTTTAAAGCCTCTGTACAAATAGTTATCATCGTGCCCTAACAAACCACTGCTTTGGTCTGCTTTGGATACATCATCACACCGAAGCCCATGCCAAGGTCAGAGCCCTCTATTTCCATGAGTCAGGTGTTTGTTTTAGTTCTGGGACTGAAGACTTTCAGGTAGGAAAGACAAAGCAGGATTTTGGGACTATCCTGGGCTCAGGGGGTGCAAAGTTCCTCAGTCCCAGGATTTCAGCCTAGACTGACTGCAGTAAGATTCTACAGTGACCAGCAGCACCCACCAGAGAAGCCAGAAAAGTTTATTCTTCCAGACTGGTATATGAGATCATGTAATAGATTTATGTCACTCTGCATACATGCAGAGATAACCACACTCATGTACACACAGATACACCCAAATTCAGCCAGCCGGGGTGACAGCCAATTCAGGTGTCTTGGACGCAGACATCTGGGAAGGTTTCTATGGCAGCACATCCCATGGTGCTGCAGCACAGGGCTGCAGGGACGTGTCCTTGTGCTAACCCAACCCCAAAACTCTGCAAAGCCACTGTTCCCGAAAACCAGCACCTCTCCCAGTGTCAGCACTGCCTCCACCTCACAGTGTCCCCTTGTTGTCACGTGTCACTTAGCGGAACCCTTATTAAAAGGATAAATACCATTAAAAAGCTGCTGTACATTAGACTGCAGCGTGGCCGTGCGAGAGCCAGGCTGGGGCTGCCACCAGAGCACCTGCCGTGCTCCTCCACAGGCAAAGCCACCAGAGCTGGGAGCCTGGAAGGCCCCGCACCTTTCAGAGCACAGCTGGATTTTAACATACGACAAAAAAATGCCTGCATTGCTGCCTGTGAGCCCTGATGATCCGTGACCACCGGTGTCACAAGCGATGATTTCAGCACTGCTGGCACGATCTGCTCTCCCAGGCGCAGGGCCGGAACCTGTGCTACAAACCAGTGGCGCTCTCATGGCTGTGCTTGTCCCCTCCAACAGTGACACCAAGTGACATCTGCATTTGGCCCATAAGCAGGGCAGTTCACCTGACACAGGGTGGCCCAATTACTGCTAAAGACCTTGTCTCTCTGATCCGGAGACAGCCTTGGATCCCAATACATCTCCCATTTAAGAGTATTACAGAGGAATCAATCTCCTGTCCAAAGGGAGCAGCACACGGAGCTTGGCTGTCAGGAGAGGCTGCTCCTTGTGAGCGGCGCATCAGGCTCTGCCTGGGGAGTGGAAGTGACAAAGAGCTGGGCTCAGTGGCCAGCAGTGACCTCCAGCGAGAGCGGCGGCAGCAGAGCCGGGGAGGCAGCGAGCGTGCCACGGAGAGAGCCAGGAGAAGCCCAGGAGAACCCCCGGAGCAAACAAAGCCTGCTCCTCCTGCCTCTGTGCAATGAGTGCCACGCTGTCCTGACCAGCCTGCATTGCCAGGGCGAATCTGGGCTACAGGGAGAAGGGGCACCAAGTGCCATCCTGGTCCAGACATTTGCTTCTGCATCTGTTATGGGGAAATACAGATACAGGGAACCATCTCCTTTCGACCCTCGGTACCACCAGGTTCTGGACAGGAAGTGACTGCGTTTGCAACTAAACAGGAGCAGAATTCTGTCAGGCGTGTGGATTATTTGTTCTGTAACACACAAAGGCAGGGAGAAGAGGCTCTGGTTTACGTAAGACAGGTGCCTTGTTTCCTGTAAAACAGCCAGCCCCACGTGAATGCAGGGCACCAACTGCATTGGCTTGTATTTGTGGAGAAAACAGAGCAAAAGGGTTAAAGAAAATCTCTGTATGGTCAGATCTAATATAGCCTGCATAGTATCCTGATACTATGACTAGCCTAATAATATCCTGATGCTGATCTAGAAGGGCAACTGGAAAATAAATTAATAGCATTCTTGAAAAAACCAAACAAACCACCATTTAGGGGCTGTCCATAGGAATGGGAACAGGGTACCAATACTCTTGATGGAGATATCAAAATAATTATTCACAAAATGCTCATTTCTGACATGCCTGTAAAAGACAGACACTCAGAAAAAAAACAGGGAAGGGATGCAGAGATGAGCACCAAACAGCAGCAGGGGATTAAACCACTTCCTTTTATCCTAACAAGTCAGAAGTTCAGTCCTGATGAGTGTTACACAACCCTCAGGGACCCCAACATCTGGGAAAAAAATTCAGGAGAGACAGAAGCCCAAAGGGCTCTGCCTCTGATGGAGCCAGAGTCCCCCAGGTCTGTGACCCTCTGATGCATCCAGGAATGCCAGCAGCACGACATTACAGCTGAGGGTGACACAGGACAGGAGGAACTGGGACTTGCTGCGTTACCACGGCAGTGGATTTGTGCTGGAGCTGGGGATGGTTTGTGCTTGCCTGGATGGAAAAGTACTGTCGGAATGCAAAGGGTTAGAGACCAGGGCCCATGGGAAAGGGCAGGATGACAGTCCAGGCGTGACATGCTGCTAATAGGCCTGAGAGCAGTGATTCTATGGTTTGCGATCACAACACTTCACCCTCGGCCTCTTGCACCCACACCTGCCTTGGCTGCCCGTGCCCAGTGCAGCCAGGCTCCCTGCAGCCCCCAGGCGACCCTGGCTCTGCTGGCCACAGCTCGCCAGAGCCCTTCTCCAAGATACGTCATCCCTGCCCGGTGCCAAGCTGTGCACCCACTCTGGGACATCGCGGAACAAAGACTGAGAAAATTTATCAAAATTCATGTAACTACCTCTGGAAACTGTAATTGACATCTAATCTATTTTTTACCTGCTCAGGTGCTGGCTGAACACAACAGGCTACCACCGTCTAATGGTCTGATTCCATTACATCCAGCCATGGGAAATCGGGAAAAAATCCAGGGACAACTTACACCAGAATACAACCAGCCTTTCCTTGTCCCCTCTCACCTGAGCAACCCAGCACGGAGTGGGCCAGAGCTCCGGTCAGGATGAGGGAAGGGACAGGAACCAAGACCTTCACCAAGTGGGACCCAGTTGTCAGACAGTGCCAGGTCTCCGCTGTTCCCAGGACAAAGGTCCCTTTGCACTCTCCAGCATTTCAGATCACTTCCCATGCAGGGACGTGCCTGGGAATTGATACCTGTGTACCTGAACAGCCACAGAATGGATCCTCTTACATGGATACTTGCCAACATTTTCCTTCCTGAGGCTGTGATGGAATTACAGGTGCTGTGGGTACCTGCAGCACTCCCTCCCTGGGGTCCTGGAGTGATTCCTGTGTCACTCACAGCTCCAGCCACGGGACACAGTGGCGAAATGCAGCGAGCTCACCGTGATGCTGCTGTGTGCTGGAGCTGCTCAGGAACAGACTGGGAGCTATTTCTGGTTAAGCTGTAGGTATCTTAGGGGACTTCCAGTCATTACAGGACACCTCATCCCCACTCTGGCTTTGACAATCCAGCACCTTTCCCTACAGGAATAATAAAATCTGAAATCCAACCCAACGTGGTGACAACCCAAAATTTCTGCCTATCGCACAGATATATTTCTAAGTTCTGTCCTGGGCCTCTTGACACACAATCCATATCCACTTCCCAAAAAATCCTAGAGAACTTGGAATAATGATTCCAGGCTGCTCTGGCTCCATGGGACTCGGCGGCAGATCTGGGTGTTCTCAGGTGCTATGGGAGTACTCCGTAGGTAGAGACTGGAGCCAGGACTGCCCATGGTGTCTGGGATGCTGTGGGGGCTCTGGCAGCCTCTGCCCATCCCTGCACAGCCCAACTCCAATTACAACCTCATTCCACTTAACGGGGCCTTGATGGCAATTTCATTACTCAGAAAGTAACATTTATTAGTCCATTGTAATGTGTTGTGATTGTAACTCTAATGCTAATAGGAAGAAGTTTAACCTCATTCCATTTTCCATACAGTTAAAAACCTGGTTACAATGGTCATAAATCAGGGTTTCAAATGTCATAAAAGCAGAGTTGCAGCTCTACACTACGCGTATCTTTTTTTAATCTTTGCATTTCGTATTAATCTCAGATCCAGTCTTTCACAACTCCACTTACAACCCACATTTTATTTAGATTATCATTATGATAGCAGAAAAAAATCCTCACCCTGCATATAATTTGCATGATTTAGGTAGACTGTGTTTTCAATTACATTAATAACCTAAAATGAGGCAGACTGATTAGAACCCTTTCTCTCACTTAGAACGAATATTTTCATTAGTGATGTCTTTGGAGATGCCCCTCCTTCCTCAGCATTCCACACACACACCATGATGGATACTGTAAGGGAAATGCTCCCTAACTTTGGTGCCAAGGGGTCCCGCTCTCCTGGGAACACAAAGACAGAATAGAAAGATCCTACAGAAACCAGTGCAGCTAGGCTGGAACTCTTCACCTCATTTCTTCCTTTTATGGGCAGATCATTTCAATTTTTTCCTCAACTATTTTCAGAGATGCTGCTTAGAAAATCACTGGTTTTGTCCTAAAGGCATTTCAATGCAAACACAGACGATCTGGATCCAGAGTGCCTTCACCGTGCCGTGGGCTGGCTTCTTTCCAGGTAACCCACAGATTTTAACAAAAATAAAGAACATGTACTAATCACGCCAAAGAGTTTAGGTTTGAGCTGAGACAAGAGGAACCTCAGCTTCAGTCAAAAGCGGAATAATGGCCCTGGAGGTTGTGCCTCGCTGATCTTACAGCCTTGATACTAAGCTTATCTACCACTGCATGAATGACAGCCATAATGCCATGCCAAGAAAGAAAGAAGGGATTGTCTCTGAAACCTTTTCAGTTTGGTCTTCACGATCTCAAGGTGAGCTGTAAGGTAGAAAAGATGGCACACAGTAAACACCTGTTAATCACAATATTCTTCTTCCATCAGTTCAAAGCCTCTGCAATGCTCTGAGGCAGACACAAAGAGAAGGAGTATTCTGGTCCTTGGCTGCCAAAGCCAGAGCCACCAGAGCTCTGTGTGGTGCCTGTTCACAATCCCCACTGCCAGAGGTGAAAGCAGGAGGAAGGAAATGCTGCTCTTGGAAACCGCAGAAGGGGAGAGAAGATGGGCCCATTCTCCTGCTGCAGCTACCCCCCAGGCTGCGAATTTAGGTTAGAGGCAGAAATGGATGTGCTTTTTGAAGCACTTTTTTTCTTGGGCAAGGCCCTCCTTTAAAAGGAAAGCCCTTTAAAAGGACTCCCCTCGCACACCCGGAGACGGAGTGACAAGACCTGTCACAGCCAGGCTCCCTTGCACACCTGGAGAAGGACTGACAGGGCTGTCAGAGCCAGAGGTGCACAGGTGCTGTGCTCTGCTCCCAGCCACTCCAGCTGCCGTGGGGCTGCGGTCAGACCCGGAGCCCCCAATGGCGCCGCCGGAACGCGATGCGGAGCCTCGTCTGGTTCCTGGCACCGCCGCTGCCAACAAACCCATCTCTGCCTTTTCATCCTGCCCAGGGAGGGCAATGCGGCTCCTTAAATATTTTAAGTCCAGGGGCAGTGGGGAGGGACAGCCAGGAAGGGAAAGCACCTCAACCCACTGCCTTGTCAAATGTGGCTGCTGGCACGCTCCCACAAAATGCCTGACGGGTCCAAGCCTGAGGCAAAAAGCTCTGCCCAGCCCCCATGGCAGCTGTTTATCCGCTCCATAGATGTGGGAGGATTGCTATTCCTGCCTCCACAACCCTCCGCTCCATTGCCAAGGGGAGCCTTGGCTGGGAATTGGACTCCAAAACGCATGCAGCACAAACCCAGCGGCATCTGTCTGTGCTCTGGAAAGGGACTTCCGAGAGCAGGGACCTCCCAGCCCTCCTGTCCCACTCAGACACTCGCTCCCTTTCTTCATCCCTCCCTCCAGCACCCCTGGGATCCATCCTGCCTCCACCCTGCACAGGCAGAGATGTTGCAATGGGGATGGAGGAACAGAGACCTTTTACGAACCAATTCTGTTTCCTCCCCCCAACCCTGGTCCCCCTTCATGGGTTTTCTACCAAGGCAGCAGCAGCAGCACCTGCTTTCAGAACAGCCTGACTTAGCTCAGTCTCAGGGTTTACCCAACATCTTGGACCATCTCTTCTACACCACTTACAGACCTGCAATGTTACCTGGACAAATAAAACAAGGAACCTCTTTCCCTCAGCCAAATTTCTCCCTGTAGCTTCAGCTCGGAGGGCTTTCACTGCCTGCTCTTGGCTGTATTCTCCTCTAACATCCCACGCAGCCCCAGCATTGCACAGGCCAGGCCTGTCCCGCAGCCCCTTCCACCTGCCACTCTTCCTCCCAGGCTTCAAGTCCCTCTCCTGATGATGAAACCCATTCGGTTCTCTAGTGAAGGGCATCTGAGCCCCTCTCAAAAGCTCCCCCACACCACTCCAGCACACAGGTAGCATGGAGCATGGAGCACAATTTCAGCTGTACAGAAACAGACAGTTCTGAAACGCCCTCTGACAGCGGGCACCTGCAACAGATTTGTTGGGTTTGTGACAATCCTGCAAACAAATACTGTGGTGCATGGAATAAAACCCCAACAGGCTGTGAACTGTGCTCTGTTTCTGCTGACGAAACATCTTCTCCTGCATCAGACAGAGCGGACCTGGGAAATGTGCTGAGCCATCAGCCTACGGACACTTCCGAGATGACAAACCAGAGGTGCTGATCCCTTCCCACAGCCAGTGTGACTCTAGGGACACCACAGGGCCATGAAACCGCCTTACAGAGCTGTGCCTGCCAAGATGCCACTGGTACCATTCCCCGTAGGCACTACACAGGGAAGGAAGTGTCAAAACTATTTATTTAGAAGGAATTTTATCCTGCTCTGAAAGCACCTTCACCCCAACAGGTACAGCACAGAGCAGGGTGACCGTCATGGGTCAGTGCTAGTGCTTCCACCTACACTGTACATCAGCATTCCTAAAAATCCTTCTCTCATATAATGTTATAGGGAGGGAAGGGGAAAAAAGCAAATACTCTCTGGGGACTGCTGGACAGTCACATGGTGCCATCAGCAGAGAACCCCCTCGCTCCCACCAGGCCTTCCCTTCCCTGCTCACACACACTCACATGGATCCAGATGCATGATGCTGTCATTCCTCATTGTTCTCAAACCAACCATAACATCAGATGATATCAAAACATGAAGGCTTGGAGGATTTCAACCCACTCAGCAGAAAAACGGGTGTCCAAATGCTGTGTGCTTACAGATATTTCACACCCTGGACTATCACAGCTGCCTTCAACATTCCTTGTCCTTGGTAAGTCTCAGACTTTGCTTATTTTCATCACCCAACTCCACTCTTATCTGCATTTACACAGTGGCTACTCCTTATTAACAACACCAGAGGTAATGAAGAGCAGGAACCCAAGCTCAGCACACCTTGAGCCAGGCTCCAGTGACAAGTCGGGCAGAAATAAGCAGCAAGCGATAAATGTCCTCTTCACAAATCCTTGCCAGTGAGCGTGGCCAGGTTCTAATTCCACAGAGGGTACGGGCCCTGGGCACAAGCCTTGGGGTTACGAGGACCGTGCCCCAAAGCAGCTGTTCCAGCCCTCTGGCACAGCTTCGGCCTGCCACGTTTGAGAGAAGCCCTGACACTCTGCTGTTAACCACCACGGACAGACACGGTGCAGACACCACTGCTTTCTTCCCTCATTTCCTTCCCAACACAAATGGTGTCTGTGACATACAGGATTATGAGGGAACAAGGAGCCGGAAGGCAATGAATGGCCAACCGATGGAAAGTTCTCTGCAACCGATGCCACTGAGTTAAATGTATCCCTACAACCCCACCCCTGACTTCTGAGGCTCAGTTTCCCTGGTGAACGCTCAGCTGTCAGTGTTCAGGTTAGCTGCTGTGCACATCTCTGGCCTTTGCTCAAAGCTCTGTAATGGAGAGACTGAATTTTTGACAAAATCATAAAATGACAGCCAGACCCTTTCCCTACCAGCCAGAAATCCCCCCTTTTGGTTGCCATGTCATGGCTCTCTGAGATCAGACACGATACTCAGGAGCCCTGCAAGTAGGCACAAAGCAATGGAAAATAAAAACCAAAGAAATAAACTTTTTTAAGCATCATAGAGGAAACAGCTCTAGCGAACCTTACCCACGTGTGGGCTGGGAACGTCAGTTCTGGAACACTTGCAGGGGTATCCAGACACAATTCATTCAAGCAGCTACCCAGCTGCTTATCAACACGAGTCCTTTCTTTACACGAGAAGGAAGAGCTGCTACCACCTACATTGTACTGCCCCAGCCTAGAATGTGGAGAGCCCACAGAGCTTGTATCTTACTGCTTCTCTTACAGTCCATTTTGATGCACACCGAGTAACTGCTGCACAAAAGGTCGATTTTCCATCCAGCACTGTACACCGAAGGTAAAAACACCTGTCAGCAGGCTATTAGCAAGGCAAAAGAACACGGTTACTAGAAAGCAAACTTGTGCTTACAAGTGAAGAAGGGAAACAGACCTACTGCAGGTTCAGCACCCTCTGGAGTCTGGCTGGCACCCACCCTGGAAGCACAGCAGATGAGAAGCCCAAAGAACTGCTCCAATGCCAACTGCTAAGGAAGGAAATTTCCTTTTCTCCTTCCTCACAACAGTGTGCAGTAAACTCGCTGCAGCTCTTTGTCCTTGAAGGCAAACATCAGAAGGGAAGACATCTTTAAAGAGAAGTTATCCTCCAAGTTCACAGCTCATATTCCTTTCTTATTTAGGGGAGTCTCTGGGGACAGGACTGTACCAACAGAACCGGGGTAGGACAAGGTAAAGGCGGGGCCTTGCGCTTCCCATTACTGGATTTTGGTGGGGGGCCATGGGAACTGACACGCTTTGTACTCATCAAGTAAGTAATGTATCGACTCCAACGCAGCCAAGGAAACACGAACTCGGCAAGATATAGAGGCCCTCACCATCTTGTCACCCTCCAAATGGGAGAAACACAGTTAACAGCACTAGAGAAATGTTTCCTATTTGATTTTATTAACTGATTGACATGAATTAATGCATTGGGATATTTGATTGTGTCATAAAATGTGTATATGAACATCATGATTCAATTTAATGTACCCATTACTGCTTGATGTGCCATTATATTAGACTAAATTAAAAGAATTTTATGGAAAAAAAATTACAATTAAAGACTCAAAATTGATTACATTCATAACTTAGAGGATATTCACTTCTATTCATGTTTTGAATAATGACAATAAAAGAACCTGAAAACAACACAGACCATGGAAAGATGGACAAAATAAAGTGTGGCAGAGATAAACAGAACAAGTGGAATGAGGGGTCCATAAAACCTCAGCTTCCCAGAGGCTTGGAACAGCTGAACACAAATCATCAGCACAGCAACAGTGTCTTCCAGGACAGCAGGAATTTTGCTGAGACCCCAGTGCAGCCCAGCTAAAGGAATACAGAGGCTGATGTGTTTCCCAAGTTCTCCTGGGGGATCTCTGCTGGAGTTTGCCCCGTATGCATGGTGTCCCTGGCAGGTATTTACAACCCTGGAGCACAGCCAAAGTGTTTAACCATGCCATACAACTTGGGTGCTGGGTGTCGGTTCATCTGCTCCTGTAAGGCTGAGTAGCGCTCTGTACCCACCCAGAGGTGTTTGGGAGGTGAGACCATCTCAGGTTTTGACATACGTCCTTGTGCTGCCAGGCAAAGCGACCCACATTGCTATAGAGCCAGGGTACAACATTCCAGTTCAGTAACTCAGGACTGTCTTAGGGACCTGAGCAGGAAAAAGAGACAAGAATTCCCAAAGGGAAAGGATTCTGCCAGAGGACTAAAATCAGCCACGGGTAACACTGCCTGGCTGGGGCTATCTGAACTTCCCCTTTTTTTCTCTGGGAAATGAGAAGGATACTAAGATACCTCGAAAGATTTTCTCAGCATACACAGAAGCGACTCTGGAAAAGGGGTTTTGACTCCAGCCAAACCAGAATTATGATTTAACTGGTACAACTGAAGCCTGGCCTGAGTCACGCCTCACCTCCTGTGGACGGGAGATGCTGAGCAAGAACCGGGCATGTTCCTCAGTAGTGAGAAGGTAAACAGCATCTCATTTTCCAGTAAATCAATACCGCAAATTATCCCACAACATAGGCAGCATTTTAAGACCCACAGCTCTTTTTCTCCTGGGAAAGGAGGGCATGACCAGCAGGATGTGCTAACTAGCCAGTTCAGTCTGGGCACCAGACACTGGGGTTTCGGAAAGACAGGAGCTGGACTTGTGGAGACGCACACGAGTAATTGGTGAGGGCCTTGCGGAATATCTGCTTGAAGACATGCCAGCAAGTAAATTGTTGGAGAAAAAAAGTACAACGCATGTCAGGTTTTTAATTACATGTCTATTTTCCCAACAAAGAAGTGCAATTAAAGTTAATCATGTCTATTATACTGCACAATGCCTCCCTTCCTAATGGAACCATGAAGGTTCTGCATGAAGGAAAAGCACATTAACACAAAAGCCCTGTTCGTACACAGGGATGTTTTGCACCCCCCAAACACACTCGGATACAGCCGTGCTCAATTACGCATCACCCACTCCAGCACACTGCTCCACCAATGCCTTGGGGAGTGGCAAGAGGAGAAGCAGGGCTCACTTCCAAACCCTGGCATCCCCAAAGATGTTCTGGATGTGCCCACATGTCCTGGGAGCACACAGGAGGGTCCCTGCCTTCCCATGCCAGCTGCCCCCAGCCCACCCTGCACAGCCCCAGCCCCGAGCAGGGACCCCACAGGGCTCTGGGAGCCTGTGTCAGGCAGGCAATGAACAGGCTGAGGAACAGCAGCAAAACTCAGAGCCCTCTATCATCAGCCAGCCAGCGCAGTCTGAAGGAATCTGAGGGACACCCAGTTAGCAGGATAAATTTTGCTCTCTGGTGTCAATCCAGAGTAGTGCAGTTCATTATGGGATTTAATGCCTGTTACAGCAGGTGTAAGTATCAGCAATTTGACTTTTTCCCCCCAGCAATTACAGAAATAGTATTTCCTGCTTTCGTATCATTTTATAGCCTCCTGTGGCTGCTGCCATCACCGTCCAACTCTGCCTTTACACACAGGTGGTGCCTAAGGGAAGCACTTGACTGCTGGGAGGAAGGAGGCAGCTCTCAGAACTGGCAGAGCAGAGGCTGGTGCCCATCCATCTCTGTATCCACAGCGGTGGCTGTTCTTGGAGCATCCCAGGGCAGCTCCCACACCTACAGTGTCCAGCAAGGCCGGGGCAGCCACGGGCAGCTCTGCAGCAGGCACTTCTGCCCGGGATGGAGGATACTTGAGAGAAATAACATCAATGGCAGCCCTGAGCCCTGCAGCAGACACCGCCTGGAGAGCCTGTGCGTGCCCTGCTCCCTGGGCTGCACTGCTGAGGGTTTGGCCTTGAGGCAAGGAGCGAAAGAGCTCAAGATGGACACAAGCGTGAGGAATGTGCACGCACATTTCCACGCAGTTTCCAGGTACTTTTGGCAAAGCCCCATTCCAGCAGCTCCTTGGGTGCTGCAGAGCACAGCTCCTGCCTTCCCAGCACCAGTCCAGCCACTAGAAGAGGCTGAGATCAGTAACACCATCACCATGCAGCACAACGCGTACAAAACCCTGCTGAGATCCATGGCTTAGCCCTCAGACAACTCCTTCTAGCAACTGACTGACTGCAGTACCTTGGTTCCCACGTTTTTCTTTTAATTTTACTTCGATGGCTTGGCTGCATTTCTTTCAGGCTGGCAAACCTGAGTAAATCCAGTGGAGCCCTGACAGCTCAAACTGCTCTTGCTGTGCTGATGAACCCGCTTGGACAAAACCCTGAAGAAGCAAATAATTTGCAGATAAAAAAGGTTTTAATTTCGGCCAAGTCAAAGCAAATAACCAGCGCAGGGCATCATTAACAAAGCTGTCCGAATTTAATTTAGTCTTCAGAACAGCAATTCTTAAAAAAACCTGCTTTGATCCAAGGCAAAGAGAAAGGGAGGAAGGGAAAAATCCAAATTCAGTGATTTTTTTTTGGTGAGCACCTCCAATAGCAACCACTCTCCCTCTTGCTCAACCCAAATCAGACTTTTAGATTTTCCTGTATTTAATTTTCTTTGCTTTAAGGAGAGTCTCTGCAGCTGGCTGGGAAGGGATTTAGGTGGTGGAAGTGTCCACCTGGACAAGGATTTGCCTGTAAGGGAAAGGAAATTCAGCAGACAGTGTCAGGAGTGGAGCTGAACCCAAGCACCGGTTATTAAAATCACACGCTAACTCTTTAGAAGCTGCTTCATCCCATCAAAATGTACATACTGATCTGAACCAGCACTTGAAATTCCAGCTGCAGAATGCTCACTATTATTGAAGAAGAAATGAAGTGTTTCATGAGATTACTCTCAGAAAATCAAAAGACCACGAAAGAGAAAACATACGATAGGATGCTGCGGTTACCAACTGTTGTCAAAAAGCTATATTCAAAGGAAAAAGAGAAATTAAAAAATCACTTAGTGGCTATAAGTTGGGACTGATACATACAGTTGGGCTTACTGAAATAATTTTTAGCTACACAGCTGATCTACAAATAAAATCCCTCCACACAGCGCACATTACCAGGCTAACGTGGTGACGCTAAGCGCAAGACAAGTGTTCTGCATAAATCCACAAGAACATCATTTAGCCGGGGTTCCTCCACAGACAAGGGGTAACAGAAACTAACGGCCAAACATGTCCCAACGGGTATAAGTTAAGTCAGAAAAATGAACACACAAATCTACAAGCCTCTGGAATGGAAGAACTTCCCAGCTATGCCGACGGGAGCCGCAGCTCTCACGGTTTTTCCAAGGAGCCTGTTTGATGCAGCCCTTCCAGCACACCTGCCCACATCCCTGAGGAACACTCGACCCAATCAGTGGCATTCCCTGGCACAGACAGCTCTGTGCAGTGCATGTCGTGCTTCAGACAGGGCAAGAACATGAAACCAGATCATTTTAACAGTCTTAGCGAATCTTAGTGAACTAGGACCGGCGGTGGGCAGGGAGCTGGAACCGGCCCCTGACCCTCTTCCCTACCTCTGCTCAGCTCCATTCAGCTGCTGTTTGGATTCATTTTTCTAACTTGCCTCTGGCCTTTTAATCGCAGTTCCTGCAGACACACATGGGCAGCACCGATGACTCCGAAGGAATGATTCACCAGAATTATTTTGTTTCCAGAGGAAGTGGATGTGGCAGGCTGCTGTGTCCTGGCCAGCCGAGAGGCCCAGCTCCCAAAGCTGGGAGGCCCTGGAGTGCCACTCTGCGTGCACTCTGTAATCCTCAGGAATCCCAGACGGGAGAAGAGGGCCACCCGCCTTCCGAGCAGCCTCCATGGCACTTAGTATCCGGCATTTGTCCTGCGTTTATCAGCCCCAGCCCTCCCCGATGATCTAACACACCTTGGCATTTCCCAGGTGGAAAGCACAAAGCTCCAGTCCTCTTTGTCAGCCCCCTTGTTATACTGAGAGGAACAAACAACTCCTCCACAGTCCTACTGGCAGTGCTGCACTGCACAGTGATACGACAAATAAAATTACTTCCAATTCACCACATGGAATAAAGGTCAAAGCTCCAAGTGATATACTCAGAAACACCTTGTAGGGGATGGACAGCTGCTCTCAAGGAGGAAGATGACACCTTGCTGGGAACAGAACTCTTCCCCCCATGACCATCCTCATCTCTGTGCCACTGCCCTGCCCTGTAGCACCCCAGGGCCACACCCAACTCCCCTGTCAGGAAGGGCCTCAAATGATACCCCTTGGCAGCAGCACCCTCCAAGTGATGGAAAAATGAGGTCAGGCTGCCAGGATGGAGCCACATGGCTCAGACATCCGCTCCTGGAAAACTGGGAGCTCCCCTGGCATCATTCCCCACACCGCTTCTCTACATTTTGGATTCATCGATAAGCAGTGAAAGCTTATTGCCGATGATTAGATATTTAAGGAATTAACACAGCTTCATACAACAGGTCTTGTAGGACACAACACAGGGGAGCAGCAAAGCAGCTCAAGGGTTCTTTTCTCAAAATGCCATACCTCAACCTGTGTGCCAATTCTTACTCAAAATCATTGGAGGATTTTCTCTGCAAATTCCTCAAGTATGACAAATGTCAGTAGGTGGGACTCCAAGGCCAAAGGAAGAGCCGTCACTCCCGGGGTGCCCACCCCAAGGCCTTGGCCCCCCGAGCCCTCTGGGCACACGGCAAGTGACAACAGCATGGGCTCATCAGCTCAGCTATTGTGTCTCGTTAGCTTAACCAAACTCCAAACTCCTTGCGGAGCGCCTTTCCCCCTCAAGTTATTAAAGGGTAGATTTCTTTTAATTAAACTCATTTACATGACTAAATTAGATTTAATTACTCCCATTTATTTTGCTAATACCTCTCTTTGATTGGAGAAAGGCAACTTTTCTAATTGCTCCAAACAGGACTGGGTGGCTCTGCCCTCACTCGAGCTGGCACGAGGAAACCCCAGCTCTGCAACACATAGAGAAGGGCCCAGTGCAGATTTTGGGTACAAACAAGCTGGACGGCTTTTCCTACCACACATGTGCTGTGTGTGGCATTTACTTTATCACCATAACACCTAACATTTACGGCATGATTCAAAGCAAGGGAAAACCCAGTAAAAATTCTTTTCAAGTACCTTCTATATGCTCAAGAGACATGCAAGGACACAGACAGCAATTCAACTTGCTTCCCCTCTTATACTTTTGAAATTCGGCGGGGAAAAAATCAGTAATTTTTGAAATTGAGGGCTCAAGACATTTTTAGTAAGTCCCTCAGCCAGATAGCTCACTGATGGAATTATCAATTTTCTTAACTGCAACATCCAAAACTTCCTCATTTTTACAATTTCGGACTTAGAATGTATCAAGCTGCTGCCTAAGTTACCCATGAAGCCAAAGAATCAAGCTTCCCGCTAGGTCAGAAGTCACCACACTGAACTCCACGGGACTGTCTGGCATACCCCCATGCCCCTCATTCCATCCTACCAGGCATAGCCTCATGTTGCTCCAGTTCAGCGATGCACAAGCACAAGAAATTCCATGCAGAATTCACAATGCGCCGAGTTCCCAGACACCTGCACGCATAGCTCAGTGATTTCCCTCATGCCACCTGCCGTATTGCCATCTGGGGCACTGGGAACCAGGCTGGACACAACCTCCAGAGCACACACAAGCCCCACCAAAACCACACGGGTCACGGCAGGAGCACCGGGCTTTTGTCCCATATATTCCTGTTTGTTCTGAAGTCAGCCAGCCCTCATCCCACCCCCATGGCCTTGTGCCCCAAGACGGCTGACCGCAGCCCGCGGCTGAGAACAGCAGACCTAAGCTTTGTACGGAGTACAGGAACTGGCACCTCTTCTCAAACGCTCCCAAAGATACTGCTTTGCAGAACAGCCTTTGTGCTCCCCAGAGATGAGCTGGTGCCCTGTTTGCCAGCGGAACGGTCCCCGGCCTCTGTCAGAGCTGTGTGGACGCGCTGTGCTCCGTGCGACATCCTCCCTCAGCCGAGGTGAACGCGCGGCACGTATCCAAGACAAACGCAAATCTCTATACTATTTGGCACCAGTTCCTTTCATTAGATACAATTTTCTGCCCCCTTTCTCAACATGTAACTAGTATTTATCCAACCACACATGATGTGTGGCCTAATTATCACTCTAATATTTTTCCGAAAGAAAGAAATGAACGCAATTAACAAGGAACTAAGAAACCAGCCCCCCCGGCCTGCTATTTTTGTTGGGTTTTAAATCAGGTTCAGTAGTAATCACATTGGTTTGGTTGGAATCAGACATGGTATTTGGATTCTTTGCCAGCACTTCAGAGATTCTGAAATTCATAGAATATTTCAAAATCAAAACCTCACCACTTCTGTGGTCACTTCTTCTCTTCACCTCTCAAGTCACCTTAGTATCTTCACAGACTCTTCATTAAAAAAGATTTTGAGTAAACAGTGTCATCAAAAACCCAGCTGAAATATGTATTTTTCATAGGATAAATGATCTGACCCAAGCACAGGGCAAATGTAATACAGGCCCAAACCCCAAAATTACCAGCATGACTTCTACCATTAGCTTTCACTCTGTTTCAGCAGCTTTTATCAAGGATTTGAGAAGGCTTTTCAGCTGCAGGAGATGTGTCTCCAGCGACACCGAAGCCCTCTGCTTCTCCAGCCCGGCAAAACAGAGCCACTGGTGCCTGGGCTGGGGCAACTGCATTCCTGGCCCAGAGGTGACACCAAAGGCAATTAAGGGAAATGAATATGTAAGGAAGGAAAAGTCTGAAAGGAAAAAGCTGTGCCTCCTGCCATTAACCCCTCACCTGTTACCTGCCTTAGTGACCCACCACCCTCTCTTGGCTCAGGATTTTGTAAGCAGCTCTGAAGCATCTCCTTCCTCTTCATCCAACAGACCCACCACTGAGCTCTGATTTCAGGAATTTCTGGACAATAACCAGGCTGTAATTACATGCTTATGCAAAGTTATACTGTCATATTTAGGAAATCACTTGAGAACACGGTTAATTCCAGGAATATCATGTCCTTATTTTTCAAATCCTGCGTGGGAGAAACAGCTTTTGATTCTGTTTTCATACTAAACACTCTACGTGCCGTCGCACAACAGGTTGCCCTGTTCTGACAAAAATAAGGGTCAGACGCATCCATCAGTCTGAGGGGCTGTTCTGACTGCAGCACAAGTACCATAATTCCCCCAAATTCAGGGCGATGTGAGTAAGCCCTGAGTGTTGAATAATCAGGGAAAAAAGCATGTGTGGGGGTTGTTTGGGTGTTTTGTGTTGCATTATTGTTTTTTTGGGGGTGGGGGAGTTGTCAACATCAAGTAAACATCTCGGCATTGCCTGTCAAGGAACACCTGAATGACTCAGTGTGTGGCACAAATGATCCCATGCAGGCCAGCTCTGTGTCTGGGAACAGGGAGAAGATTTGGGAAATGTAAATGTCTCCAAGATTGGGGTATGGCTTGAAAACTTCACTCGAATCGTGCCCCCAACAAATGCTTTTGCTGTCGAGTAAGGAAAAAAGAAAAAAGTGCTGTTTAAAATGTTTGATAATCTGACAAGGCCATAAGGCTTAATGGAATCAATGATTACACACAGATGGATGATTAACTCTCGAGGTTTAATGTTAAAAAAAGAGTGCTGGATTGCTACTTAATGGAATTACACTGCCCATATGGAAAAGAACTATAGCCTGCCTATACCCAGAATTAGGGAACAGGTGGTCGATCTGGGCAGGACTGCTTGGAATGCACAAAAGCGTGCTGAACTTGTAAGTGCCAGAAAAAAAAGAAAAAAAACTCTTCCAAAGTGTGTTAACTTTTCCTATCTGAGAATTGTAAACGGCAGAACTGAAGGCCGGGATCCTCCCAGCCCCTGTTCCCAGCCCCAGCCCCAGCAGCCCCGTTTGCTGCAGCTGCTGAGCACAGCGCAGCGTCAGCGAGGGACGCTGCCGGACCCGCACAGACAGTGGGGGTCAGGAACAGCTGGCCCTGGTGCTGGAATCTGCCACGCCCAGCCTAGAGCTACGTGAGTTCTACTGCCTGCCCAAGGGCTCCAAGAAGCTCCCCGTCCATGGCAGAGGATCCCCACAGAACAGGCTTTGGCCGCTGCAGTCCATCCCACTTTCCCTGGCCATTCCTTACTTGGAGAGGACCCCGAGGCCACTGCTGTAGGACAGCACGCTTGGGTTTGCTGTGGCGCCTCAGTGAAGAACTGCCTCTGCTTCTGGAAGGAATCCTCGCTGATTCCATTCTCGGAATAGTGACCCTCGTTCACCATCGGAATGCACTGAAAAGTGAACTCACACCCTTTGCTCCTGCTGCCTGGGGGCCCTTGGGCCTGCCGGACTCCTTACTGCAGGTGCTCTAAGGTATCCCATTTAGAGAATCCTCCAAACACTCTGAGACTGTTCATGGGATGCAGTCATCAACAAGGTTGAAGCAATCCTCTACACATGCCACGCCTGAGATCACCATCCTGAAAAGGATGACCTTTATCCCAGCCTCCAGAGCAGGAGCTGTACACACAGGTAAACTCTCCTCTGGGATGAAAAGCACTCTGTACAAGCAAAGTGGCATCACCAAGAGCTTCTGCCCACAAACCTCTGAAGGCAATCCAGCAGGAAATCAGACCCATGTTTCTAGGAGAACAGCTCCTTTAGAATGGAGACAGGACTGGGGCTTAGGAAAATTCAAAGCTAACAGATTCCAAGACCCATTTCCAGGGCAAGTTTGGTACGCAGACAGACATCCATATTCCTGCTGAATTGAATGAAGGTCACCAGTGCACGTCCATAATAAACACAGATCATTAAAGAGGCACAGCTATCCAGAAGAATCCCTTATTCTACACTAAAAATAGCTTGCTTGCATCGTTCAAACAATTTCTAAAGTGACATCAACTAGATTGCAAAGAAAGGATTTTTCAGTGAAAATAACGTAGTCCAGAAAATAATGTTCCTAGAAGGAACTTTAAATTCACACCTCATCTTGGTAAAACAGTTCCATATGGAAATACCCAAGTCACACACAGGCTCTGCAAACCCAGTTAGCAGGAAATCAGGCGATCTCTAAATCAGGCTGCAGACCTAAACTCACTGAAATTTGAGTCTGACACGAAAGGTTCATTTGACTAGAAGCTGAGGTGTGACATGGGGTCCCAGAGCCTCTTCCCCTCCCCGAGCCCCCTGCCAGCAGCAGGGGTCCCTCACCTTCCCTGCCCCAGCAGTGGCCCAGCCAGCCTGGCTGCCCACAGAGGTCAGCTGTCCCGCCTTTCACACCGCACACAGGGGCCACTCCAGAAAGGAAGAGCTCTTGCTTCTTCCTCCCAACTGCAAACACTCACAGGACCAGTTGTCACAAATGACCACTCAGAATGTACTGAGGTGGTTTTTTTCCCCATATAATTTATTCATGTTCTTCTGTAACCAAGGAAACAGAAGTGATTTTTCTCTCTCATCCAACATTTGCTCTTAAGGGTTGGGTTTTCTAAATCTGTGGGGTCTAATAGCTGTTGAAAACTGAGTGCCAAATTTCATCCAGAGAAAGCCAGCATTCCAGACACAGCAGCAGGACACCAGTCTTCTTTCTTTACCTTTATCCAGCACCTGTGACTGCCCTCTCCTATGTTTCCTACCATGACCATTTCAAGTCCAAGCTATCCCAGGCAGCGCTGTCTCTCGTTTCCTGCTGCTCCCAAGCAGGACACAGCACTTGTCCCCAATGACACGACACACTGTCAAAGTCCCTCAGGATAACCTGAACATGGAACTGCCCATGCACTTTCAGTAAATGGATACCTGGTAGCCATGGGCGTGGCTACTGCCCTCCTAGCCACGACATCTGCACTCTTTCCGAAGGGCTCAGTCCTTTTTAAGTGAATTTCCCCAAGGCAGTAACGAAGGGCTTATGGCAAATCCAGAGGAACAGCAAAGGAGCCCCGCTACGCTGTCCCAGCCTGGCTCTGCTCCTCACGCCAAACAATGTAACTCCACTGGCCTGAAACAGCAGCTGCGCCCCTTCTGCGTGGCGCTCCTCTTGGCTAGTATTCTCCAAGTCCTGGGTGGGACTAATCTCCTGGACAATAACTCTTCCCCTCACTCCCCTCATCTCCTCTTCACTGGGACCTTTGGTAACTTGTTCTCATGCTTCACACACCTCCTCCCCTTCTGTGGTGAAAAAGCACCTGTTTTCAGTTCCTGTCATGCCCCAAATTTCCGAGGTGTGCCTCGGACAGCAGCCAGCTCCCATCCCGTTTGCCTGGTGAATACGCCACATTATCACGCCATCACATCCATCTCACTTCCCTGAATCCCACTCCCTTCATTCTAAACCATGCAGAAGACTGATGGATTGAGAGGCCCCATGGTCTGGATGTCACACCCAGAGAAAAGGAGGCCAAAATCCATAAGCAAGATTTGAACTTCCGGTCCCTGGGAGCTTGAACTGAAACGAGCAGAATCCAGCCCATTTGAGGCACTAACTCACTCGGTTCTCACTACTCAGCACTTGTGACGGCAGTAACTGGCAGTGGAATTGCTGCACAGTGTCATCCTCATGGAACATAGGGTACTCTCCAATTAAATGGGTACCACTTCTGTGCTGCCATTAGGATGACTTATTTGTTTCTGATTAATTAGGTTTCAGCTTCTTCCTTTTTGGCATTGCGTTTTCCTCCTGTTCAGTCTATCTGGCCAGTCTAGGTCTGTGTTGGCACAGATCAGTCACTGCAATTCTGGATCAGAAATCTGTGCCTTTGATGAACCTGGCTTCTGGTTCCTGTCAATCTCTGTTGCGGGGTATCACGAGCCACACAGACACTCAGGCTCTCACACACACATACAGTGCGAGATCCCTGCAATGGGAAAAAAGGGAAAAAGGCAGCCATAACAAGGTTGGCTCCTTTGGAACCACAGAGAGGTGCCAACTAAAGGTCCCAGCAGCTCATCTGCCAGAGCATAAAGAGCTACAGCAAACATTTGTCTCCTTGCTCATTTGAAGGCCTTGCCATGGATCACGGTGGGAAAGGCTGGGAGGGAGGACAGAACCCGACCTGCACACCTCTGCGGCCGGCAGCATCACGGCAGCCACAGACCCAGCCAGAGGTGGCTCTGGCAGGTGAACCGGGCTGAGCCCACGCGGCTGCTCAGCTGTCAGGGCACTGCTCTTACACAGCAAGGAACAACCAGCAATGAGGAATCAAAACTCAAGGAGTTCTATCAATGTAAGGGAGAGAAGAAACTGAGGCATTCCATATAGTTCCATTTGAAATTATTGAACGCTTGGAAATGGTGTCTTTTTTTTTTTTTTTTTTTGGCAAACAATATATGGGGTCTCCAACGCGCAGATGGGAGAGCAGCTTATATTTAATAAAATAAAATTTGACATTGGTGGCACATTCTCATATACAGTCATACATTATGGATGATATAGACTTGGTATAGTTTGCACACAGCCTAAACGTTTGTCCTACAGATGGACAGGGAATTAGAGGGATAATAGTCTATATTACACAAACATTCCAAATGTGTGCTTTTCCAAAAACAAGTTAGTGGAAAATTGGTCAGAAGTAGAGGACAAACCATAACATAATCTGCAATTCCCACTTCCATGCACTCCCACCAGCCTTGGGAAATGATCCCAGCAAATTAAGGCACTTTCAAACAAAAGGTAAGTCATGAAATTTTAATAAAAATCTCAAGTCTTCTTAAAGAGAAGTTCTGCAATTCACGTTACCTTCATCTGGTAGCAGCAGAAACATGCATCAACGCACAGAAAGAACACACCAGATCCTCTAGCTCTTTAAGCCACACGTCCACCTACAGCACTGCTGAGAATGTTAAACCCAAAATATGTATCTATGAATGCTTTTAATCAAGCTGCCTGTCTTCAGCTTTCTCTTACAGACACTAACTTCACAGCACAGACACTGCCTCCAGATATGCCTTTGTTAACAATGTCCATTTTTGTTTGAAAATGCCACTTAGTGTGCAGAACTTGCTAAAAACACCACGTGAAGCAAAGCTTTCCATCCCAGTTCTACCTGGAAAAGGTTTTTGTGTTTTCAAGCAGAAAGCAACTGTCACATTTTTAAGTACTTAACTTGAAACTCAATTTTGCCATCTTTCACCCTCTTCACAAAGTCCTTCACAAAGACTCTCATTTATGAGCCTCCCTCAAGTCATCCCCACCACAGAACTACTCTCTTTTAAAAATGGCTTTTAGCCTCACAGAGTGTCATTGAGAAATAACATATTTCTGGGCACGTCCAGCAAATGTTTGAAACTGTCATTTTCAGCATTTCCTTGGGCTTGTTGGATTGTACTGGTTACAAAAAAATAGGAGTCCTTGTCTTTCCAGGAAACGGAAACTTTCAGTCATCTCAGGGAAAGTTGTTTGTCTTTAAGAAGACAAGAGATAAAATTTGATTTTAATGGAAGAAGTGCCCATTTCCTGCACTGACCATGTTGTTCCGGGGGCTTTGCTCAATGCTCTAGGAACAATGTGTAAGAAAACATTGTCAGGCAGAGCAGCTCCTTTGCTATTCTGAATTAAGTTGGGATTACTGGGCCAAGAAGTTAGATGGTAGTATTCCCTAAATCCTTCCTGCTGTACCAGAGGAACATGGTGGAACTTTCAACTACTTTTGGCACCACAGCAACATCCTTCAATTTCTAAAGGAAAACTGGTTTGCTCCTCCAATTTCTTTTCAATAACCACGAGCAGCAATGTCACACTACCCTGTTTCCTCTGTCACTACTGTCCCTAAATCCCAGTTCCAAGACCACTAAAATCAAGTCAGTAATAAAAGAGACACAGTCCCAGTATATTATGAGTCCTTAGCAGCAATATTTGAGGTAATAGCTCTCTCCATAACCATTTCTCATGCAATTTTAGTCTCAAAGCTCAAAATTAATTACAAACACGAAACAAATCATGCTGTTAAAACATATATTATAAACAAATTATGCTCTCAAAAAAGGTATCTTATAGCCTGGGAAAGTAATTGATAAAACTAAAGTGCTCACAAATAACTGAAAAATGACAGGTCAAGTGATCACTGAGTGACCAACATATAAAACTACCCAGCACGAGACATAAAACATACAAACAGACTGCCACTCACTCATCACACACTGTAAATAAACCATATGGGCTTTTTTTGCATGCGTCCCAGTGCTGATGTTCCTGGACAGCATTCCTAAGCCAAACCCTCTGAGCTGTTAAAAAGATTTTTAAGCCTCAGCTCCACCCACTATGACACAGAATTAACATTTCTGTTCAGCAATCAGTTTTAAAAAAAAAAAAAAAAAAAAAAAAAAAAAAAATCAAGGCTGTAACAAATTCCTGCTTGATTTCCATCCCAAATTCCATGTGCTCAGCATTTTGCTCTTGTGTGCCCTGCTCCAAAAGGATGGAGCCTCCTGCAACCTTCCAAACCCAGGCTACACGTGCCTGTGTCACAGCAGCCACCACTAACAGCCGTTGCCAGCTACCAACCCCCCCTGCGCAGGACAAACCCTCCCTGCCTGCAGCCAGCCCAGCTCACCCCAGCCCAGCCTCCTGCTCTAACACCCCAAATGTGTGCTCACACATTGGCAGCCCTGCCAGGATGCCAAGCGCCTGGCATTCCCTGTCTGCTGATTCCCAAAGACTCGCGTAGCACAGCGTGTTGGACACGATGTCAACTCAACAGCACTTAATAAACCCACAGAGAACTAATGCAATTGGAACCCGACAGAGTACACCATTAATACTGTGCATTTTAATCAAAGGGAGAGATAATAATTATATCTCTATGTAACTAGAAAAGCTGAAAGGTTCTAATGGGAAAAAATAAAACCATCTGTTTGCTCTAAATCATTAAATGAGTGCTTTAGGACAATGTCATCCCCCTAAAGCCTGTAACAATTTGGGCCTTAAGCAGAGATGCAAATTGATTAAATCCCAGCATATTTTGCCACAAATGGCGGGATCCAAATACCACTGAATAAACAGTAATTTCTGCCACGCATCACGAAGACAAGCCAAAGTCATTTTCCCATTCCCGAGTCTGCAGACAGGAACATGATTTGTGGCTTTTTTCAACCCAGGTTTTTAAAAGCTATCATATTCTTTATTTTAGGAATCACACAATATCCTGCTGCTGGGGGGTACAGAGCAAACCCCAGCCCCTACTTCAGAGGGGCTGCACATCTCCCACATGAGAGATTGCCTCCAGTTGTGTTTTCTGGGGGGTTTGAGCCAGCGCAGCTCTGAAGGGGCAGGTGCTGAGGCCTGGCAAGTAGAGGTTTAGGATTATGTGCCTGCAGGGACAGGTACAGGGGCCGTGCTGACAAGCACCCAAACATCACAGCACCACTCACTATGGCAGCACTGGGTACCTGCATCCTCTCATTTGAATCCAGGCTTGCCTCGCTCTAAATTACAACTGCTTTTACATCCTGGGTAAGTATTTCTGTTGAACATCACTTGGGCCAACCAAGACCTGCTGGAACACAGGGTGGCTACGAGCAGCTTTCCAGAGCTACCTCAGCTTCACTGCCAACAGAAGCCATGGAGATTGCCAGCTGAAGTGATCCGCCACAAAGACAATAACCAAGACACAGACTGGTACTTATGGTAGAAGACTACCCCGTGGGATCAGACAGGTGTCTCTTACACCCGAAGGCTCTGGCATGACCCAAATGACCTCAAGAACACAGTGTCCAACACAGACGGCAGTGTGAGTCCTTCTCCAGGCAGGAGAGGAGCAGATCCCCTTCAGGAACACCCCTGAAGCAGAGAGATTTGAGGTGCTTTTCCCTGGTTGCCACGAACCTGGCTGTGCAGAAGGACTTTCCCCTTCCTGTGCCCTTCCCAACAAGAAGGCTCCTGACTTACACTGGATCAGATCTTGCTCCTTAGTTTTTTCCCACCTCATTCACCTGACAGGCTCCTCCGCAACAGACATCTTATCAGATGTGACTGATTGCTGTAATCTGTACTCTGGGCAGCCATTAAGCAAATTACCTGAATCATTGCAAGGATTAGTCTCATTAACACATGATTAGCATCAAATTAAAATAATGAGTGTTTAACTTCTGATGTCTTCCAGTTGTTTGAACAGCTTGATCAGCCACACCAGGCTGGCAGGGAGGTGGTGGGTGTCAAAGAGTCAGGGAGAAAAACTACAAATAAATAAAAGGGTGGGCTGTGCCCCAGCAGAACTGCAGCTGACAGAGACCACAGAGACACGGGCCCAGGGCTGCCAGAGCGGCTCCATCCACGGCTCGGGGCAGAGGCTCTCGGCCGGCCCCACGGCCATGCTCTGCTGGACGGGTCACCCTGCCTCGGCTCCTCTGCACCCAGAGCTGGGACTTCTGGAGCAGGGACGGTAACAGGCACACTAAAACTACAGGGCAGCCAATGCCCGCTATGTCAACGCAGCCACTAAAACAACAGGGTGAGGCGACCTGATCCTTCCATTCTCCTGGCTCTCCTGTCTTTTCTAAGTAAAGCCAATGCTAAAGAAGGCAAAGCAAAAATCCCATCACCAACAATAATCCTGGAAGGCGGTTTTCTTCTGAAGCTCTCCTTTTTGAGCTGGGCATTAACCCATCACCACTTTTCCTGAATCCCCTCCTTGTCTCCCCCACCCCTCCAATCACCTACTTTCCCATCTCCCTGCACCTGATGTGCCATTGGGACTGTGGCAAAGTCTCTCCAAAGTCTCAGTTCCTTCCAACCTTCTGAAGGTTATATGGTTTTATTCGCACATGAGTTCACTGAGTTTCCTGCTGTTGCTGGTTCTCCTGCAGGTCCACAGAGCTGCAATCTGAGCCTTGCTTAGCCTTGCCTTTGGGCTGCTTCCAGTTCAATTCCCTCCCCATGTCACTGACAGGCACCTTCCCTATCTCTGAAGGAGAGAGGAGACCTAGCATGAAGGATATGCAGGATGGGGACCTAAATCCACATTCAAAACACTTCTCTCTCCATGAAGGAATGACAGAACATGTGCAGCAGCCAATGTTTAAGCCTCAACATCTTGGTTATTTATTCTTTGAAATGCCACAAACCATAAGTACGTATTATAGACAAATCACTTGTCAAAGCTCTTCCCTAATTTAATTAAAGCCATTTTTTATTCATACAAGTGCAAAGAAGCAACTTAAACAGATAACATTTTTCACACTTACATAAAATGAAAATAGCCAAACTAAATTTTGGCAAAGTATATAAAAACAAAAGATCCAAGCGAAGACTCTATATGTGCCAACTTCCATCTCTGCTGAGATGTTAGCAAGGAATTGCACACACAAAGCCTCCTACTTCAATTTCTGATGGACTCCTGACCCTCCACGCACTACAAACATACCAGTGGCTCCTGTGCTGGTGCCCAACAGTCCTTTCCACCCACCAGGCTGGAGCTGATCCTTGTCATCCACACTACCATGAATCACTAACAGAGCAGGCAGCAAAATGCTGCTCAAGTTCAAGACTCTCTGCCCCAATAGCACCCTTCGCTTATCCACTGGGGATCTGACTGTTCTGTTGGCAAAAGCATGGGTGCCCAGAACAAGTGTGGGAAAAGTGTTTTTATCACAGCCCTAGTCCAAGCCTTAACACACATGTTTGCCTTCCATCCAGGTGACATCACAGGCCAACCCTGACAAAACACCTTCGAGCTGAGCAAAGCAAGTCTGGGATCAGCAATACCAAGGAAAGGGCTCTGCTCTAACTCAAAGCTCACCAAAATTCACTGAGAGATAAAGGTACCGAAGAATTCCCATCCATCCAAACGTATCTGCAAGCACCATTTCTGTCAACTGAACCCCCCCAACCACTCAAGCCCAGAGGCAGTGTGAGAGAATTCTGCAGACTGGGCACAGCACCCACCCAGACTGGTTTTATAGCAGCATTTCCCAACATGACCCATTTCACGCACATCAGTGGCCAGCGCTGCTGTCCACAGCAAACACCTTCTAATTCTAGTGGGTTTTTTCCCCCCTGCTGTAGTAAATAGAAAATAATTTCTCAATTTACCCTCAAAGTTCCAGTTTGCTGCTGTGCCATCCCTTACGGCGCTCAGCATCTCCTGATTCATGCGATATGTTCAGTCTCCATCTGTGCATATTATTGACCAGATTATGTAAACTACGCTTTAGCAATTCACACTCCCTTGGTTCTGCAGTACCTGTGGGTGCCAAGCATATGTTTCCCATTCTCCTTGCTCTCCTGGGCCATATGCAATCCCCTCAAACCAGCAGCTTTCCAATAGACCCAACTTGGTGCCTGGTATAAATTCATATAAATCTCAGTGGCTGTGCCAAACCCTGGATGTATATCTGTTTGTGCAGACTTGGTGGTACTCTGTGTGTGATCCCAAGGGCTCCAGGTGCCCAGCAGCACTACTGGGCCACTGCTGCCAAAGCCGCCCCCTTGCACCAGGCCCAGAGGGGTCGGTGGGTGACGTTCCCTGAGCACTGAAGGAGACCTGGCAGTACCAGCTCTCACCCCAACCCGAGCATGCAGCCCCTGGGCTCCCCTTCATCCCCCTCAGCAAGGCAACCAAACTGAAAAGGCAGCATACTAAAAACCCAACAGGAATCGTAGAATCTGGTTTTCAGAACTGAGATACTGCTCTGTTGCTAGGCAAAATGGAAGGGTTTTCTCTCCTCTTTTTGGAGAAGCCTCTGCTCTCTTCTTGAGGGGCAGAGCTGAAAATCATACTGTCACTAATGCAAAATTAGACTGACAGCATGGAGACCTGCTTCTTATTCCAAGGCATGTCGCCATCCAGCCTGCTCCCTTCTGGGAATGACACCATGTACTCAAAGGATTTTACAAGGGAAAAAACAACCCTTCAGCCCACTGCTGCAGCAGGATGGTACTGGGGCTCTGCTTTGGTTTGTTACACTTCACACTGGAGCAAGGAACAGGAACCTCAGTAGATTCCACAGGCACAACAAGCGGCTTCAGGCAAACAAAGAAACAGGTCCAGCCCATTCTCAGTGGAAGGGAACAGCTGTCTGGAATCCCAGCAGCTGTTTGGTCTTCCTCTCGTGTAGCTGTCACTTTTAAAGTACTGAACATGCACTGGGACATGCTGCTCTTTTGCTCCAAACTCTGGTATGTTTGTAGCAAAGGGGGAGTTCAAACACTCCAACAGGAATTTTCCAGTAGTGCCAAAGCAAGAGATGACACATTCCTGTCCCTCGTCTGCAAGAGGGGGCACAGCACTGTCACTGGAGACAACAGATATCCCCTTGTCCTGTAGAGAGTGATTTCAACTTGGCATGACCCTCCAAAATACACCTCCTACATCTGTGGTAGGAGGAAGTCACTCACAGAGCGAAATCTGACACGGGAAGCCAGGCCCAAGACTGCTGCATGGTGCTCCTGGCCCACGAGCACGGCAGAAACATCCGCACAGGCTGGCACTCCGGCACAAGGGAGCTCCTGAGCAGGTGCCCCGTGGCCCTCCTCAACGAGCTCATCCCTTTCCAAGAGACAGGCACCTAGCCAAAGGCTGCCCCACATCCACATCTGGATTAGCCAAGAACATGAGCTGCACCCCATGAGAGATTACAACCCAAAGCACTCTGCTCTCTCCCATCACCCTTCATCCACTGCCTCATGCACCCTGCAGAGCTGCAGGGATTTACTGCTGCCTGATCTGAAGCAAATTAGGACATCCCAGGAGTCAGCGCATCTGTGCTAGCTAACACACAAACCCAGGCAGCAATGCTGACTTCCCAGGAAGAGTAAATCATTTCCCCTTAACTTCTGCTCACCTGGCCCGAGGTGCAGGAGTCCAAGAAGGATGGGGTTAGTGCACAGCTCTAGTAATTAAACAGATAACTCAGACTGAGTGTTTGCAATTTCCTTAGCCTGCGTTTGTTAGGGATGCATCTGGATCTCCATAACCATTACCTTCTGCTACCTACAGGTAGAGATAATTATCCACGAGTAAACGATTACCTAGGCTATAAATTACCTACAAAAATTTGGGCTGGGGTTTTGCCAATCACCATTCCAATTAATTAACCAAAATTGACTAGCTGGCTTTAGACCAAGTATTTCCTCATCAGTATTCCAAGCCAGTGCATACGAGATGAAGGAAACAAACCAGAGAGGAGAGACAGTGAGAAATCCAATGAAGGTTAGAGGGAGCTGAGAGCAACAGAGACAAGCAAGAATGGATTCCTGGTGCTCGTGGTGAATGCTCTCCGGTGTGGTACGTGACAGTGCGGAGGGCAGGACTGCGCACGGCACCAGCAGCACGCTCACAGCCATTCCCATCAGGCAAGGGCGTCACAACCATCAGTGGGAACAGAAGAGCTCAGCAGCCTCAAGTGTCCCTCTGGATCGGGGCTCTGGGCACATTTTCAAGGCCTGTCTTGGCGACACGGTCACACGTGGGTTACCACGGCTGGGAAGGGGACAGCCCCCAGGCCTAAACCCCACATTGCCGCAGGAGCTCCAAGTCCTCAGTGCTGCCTTTGGCAGGAGCTGCTCACAGCCACACCAAACCCTGCACTTTCAGCAGAGCAGAGGACAGAAAAATGTCACACCAATATAACCAAGGCATTGCACACCTGCAGAACAGCAACTGAAGCACCACACGCTTAGTTTGTGTCTGTGCACACTGAGTGTTGAAGAAATTCCCATCATTCTCTGCTGAATGATCCCTGCAGACCATCACATGCAGACTTCACACATCCTGCGCTCCAGGAAGATTCCTAATGGCAGAAGCTGCTATCCCAAACAGAGCAGTGAGCTCTTTGACAAGCCCCCCTTGGGCTCAGCATCCCAGGGTACCCCAGAACCTTTCCAACAGAGGCCCGCAGGAGCCCTCGCCCCGAGCAGAGCACACCTGAGAGCAAATTCCCACTGCACAGGACTGGACAGCAGCCCCACGAGCCCCTCGGAAGTACCACCACAGGCACAGGGCCGAACGCACGCCGTGCCGCACACACGGGGTGAGGCTGAGCTCAGTTGGATCAGGTGCGCGTGTCCTCGCAGCAGCATTTGCGCTGTACCTTCTCTGAAGGACATGACGAGAGAGAAATGTCAGAACAAACCACGGTGCGATGCTGCCAGAGTCTTCCTTTCACCATTTGGGGTCTGCCCTCTCAGCCTGACAGCTCCACGGGCTTTCAGAGAGCCCTGGCTTCTGGGCAGAGCATCACCTCGTCACCAGTAAAGGACTCACACCTGTACTTTGTACCACAGCTCTCACACGGGATCACAGGTAGCGTGCACAGGAGTGCTGGCACTCTGTGAAAAAAACCCCGGAGGAGTGCAAAACTGCAGTCAGAAATCTGAGCTGTTTCTTCCCAGCTCAGAACAACCCTTCCCCTCTGTCATAAACAGAAACGTGCACTCAGCTGAAATGGGACCAGAATATTTATTTGGTAGTGATTTTTAGTGCTAGTTCTTGAACGTGGAAGACACCTCGTGCACTTCAAGAAAGATCTAAAGCTGTAAATGCTGACAAACTGAGTGATTAGCAGCCATTCTAGGCTGTTCTGGAGAACTCAGCAGGGAACTCGTTTCAAACCAAAGAATCCACAAAGAAAATCACTGCTTCAGATAATCTAGTGCCTTCCACCTCACCTCAGACATCGTTTTCAAGATGCTTTTCTCACGTCATCTCCGGTTATTGATTTATTAAAAAGCAACAAGATATTTCACTGCATAAAGTAAGATTTTTATTTATTTATGCAGGCCTGTCATTGTTGATAAAATACTGTGGATGCTAGAGATTACTGCAATCTGTATAATTAAGGGAAAGGGCAGACCTCTGTGCAAGTGCTCAACAGAATCCTGATCCTGCGCAGGCAGGAGGGGGGCAGGGAGAGTGTAGAGGTGCTCCCGAGGACAGCAGAGCCCTGTCCCCCTGCCACTGACTTGGAACAGCCCCATGGCTCCCCAAACATATTCCAGGTCAGGGTTCATCTCTGGGAATGCCAGATAGAAGATGCAAGGGGAAAACCTACTACCAGCCCACAGCTTGCCAAGAGCAAAGGAGAAAAACCAAAACTCAACCAGCAAGAAAACAACCAACAAAAAGAGCATCGAAGTTTCACGTCTCCACTGGAATAGCTGCACACGTGAGACACGTCCCAACTGTATCCACCCTGTCCAGCTCCACAACAAAGCCAAGGCACTGGGGGCTGGAGAAACACCTCCATTTTGAACTCTATTTATGTGCCTGTAACAATTAAGCCATCATTCCTGCTTCTCCTGCCTTGTTCTCATTTCAGGTTTACTCAAACGTTTGCTAATGAACAGTAAATCTTTAGACTACTTAGAATTGCTCTGGTTAATAAACTGAGGGCATTTCATCAACCTTATTCAAAACTCAAACTCATTTATGAAAAAATCCACATCAGTACGAGAGAAAGATGTTTTCCACTCCCAGAAAGGCCCTGGCAGCACGACACAGGTTCAGGCTGACTGAAGCATTCTGGAGAATAAGCAGAGTCTGATTTTCAAGAGTTTAATTTTAGAACCTGAAAATGAAACACACAATTTCTGAAAGCACTTGAGTCTGAAACTGTAACATGGGCACTTGAAGTGCCTGAAATGCTAGAGAGATGCTAGACACCAAGCACTCTTGAGGTGAGGTGTTCAGAGCAGAAGACTGAAGGCAGCTTAAGCTCTTGCAGGTTTTGCCCAGGAATCCAAAATGATTTTCCAAAGGACCACAGCATGTGTGGAATTCCACATCTGGGCCATGGTTTCATGCTCACCTGGCTGCACAAGTGCTCCTCACCAGTTACTGTACAGAGCCAAAAACAAGAGCAGATTACAGGCCAAGTGAAACTAAAAACAAATAAATAGAATAACAACTATAGGGAGCAACTACATCTACCTGGCAGGTTTTGGAATAACTAAGAGAAGCATAAAAGCTCTGCTAGGACAGACCACCACCTGATAACTCTGGAGGAGTTCTCCAGATCCCTGGGTACCAGCCTCTGGTGTCGCTGAGGTCAGCCCACATTGCTAACCCCACGCTCACCTCTGGCCAATGCTACAGAGAAATCTTGGATGACAAAAGCAAAGACTAATCAAAAGCAAAAGCCCAGAAGGTTTACGAAAATGAAGTGGAAAACACCCTTCTGCTAAAGGTCGGAGTGCTCTCAGTCTGCTTTCAACTGTATTGCTGTATAGCAATAAAGGTTTCTATTAGTTGGATTCCACCCTCAGTAACAGTAACAGTTGCTTTGGGAACTGCAGGTTTGCTCTATTTCAGAATGTAAAAAAGTTCCCTAAATGCCCCTTTGATCTATCACATTCCCAGTGCAGCAGAACAAACAGTCCAGTTCCCACCCCATTGTCCCAGTGCCCCAAAAAACTGCAAAGAAACCCCAAAGCAGGAAGGAGCAGCTGCAGCTGAGGGTCCTGCCTTAGGAAACTCTCCCAAACTCCTGACACCACCAGCTAGGCTGGGCAGACTTCAGCCCAGTCACACAGGGACATGTCCAGGGGCCAGCTCCTCACTGGGTCCTGCTGCCTCACTGGGACCCTCCTCAGCACTTTGCTCTCCTGGTTCTTTCTTTACTCTCAAGGTCATCTCTTGTTCATCTGATCATTCATCCTGCATCTCTCATCCCCAGGCTGGTTCCTTGACTTTCAGCGAGTTCCAGCAAAGCTGGGCCTGGACCTCCCAGGGACCGGTGTTGTTTGTGACACCCGAGGAACCAGTACCGTGGTCCTTGGGGGAGCTCGGGGGGCCTCAAAGGCAATAGTTCTCTGCCCAGGAGCAAAGAAGCCATTACAGCTTGTACTAGAAGATTTAATAGGTGTCATAATTTATCATGTAAACCGAAAAGTGTTTCTTAATTAAGTGCGTACGTTAATGAATTTTTTAATTTGATCCCTGTAAGTACCTTGCTATACTAATTGCAATATTCTACACATTAGTCATCCGCTGTTGCCCTTGGCTATTTTCTACCCTGAGAGGGAGAGATAGAGCTTTTCAGTTAAAGTTCATTTAACTCTTTCCACCCAACAAATTACATTTCCTGTTCTTCAGCCTGGAGAGTGACAGCTGCATTCCAGGCCTGGAGCATGCAAAGGATGGTGCTTGGTGCACACACCACAAGGGATGGACACATCCCAGCCCGGTCTCAAATGCAGTGATTTGGGTTCATTTCATTACCTTGATTACAAACAGTACCAAGGGACAGAATTTCCAACCAACTCTTTGTTCCAGGTTTCCACATGTGCTCCAGTGAGGCATCAGCTTTTCTAATACTGCTCACTCGGACCCAAAATTCAAGAGTGAGAGGGTGAAACTTTGCCACTGAGCATCCAGAGCATGGAAGGAGCGTAGCTGGAGGCATGGTGCATGGCTCAACCATCTCAGCAACCACCCCAGCGATTTCTTCTCTGTTTGGAATAGACAAACTGGCACAACACGCAGTAATACTGAGGCAGTTCACAAACCTGACAAGCGTCTCTGGCTACTTTCTGCTGCCTGAACAGTTTACAGTGGGCCTTCAGACACCTCTGACACATTCCAGGCTACAAAGCCAATTCTCTCTCCGCAGGAATAATACTCTTGAGCTGTGGAGGTCCATTAGACGAGCCACCACAAACCGAGAACACCTCGCTTCAGCAGAGAGGCTTCGCAAACACAGTAAATAAAGTCCCTGGACCCCTACAAACTCAACAGTAAGACAGGACAAAGCGCAAGGGTTATACCAACAACCAGACGAGAAGGTGGTGCAGAAAACACACAACTTCCTTCTTAGTGACTTCACTTGTTACCGCTTCTGGAGTTTGCATAAAGAAATTCAGAATTGCAACTCAACAGTGATGGGAATCGAATGCGAATGAGGAGCTGAGCTTTGTTCGGCCTCTCCAAGTCCTAAACCAGGCCCCGTCTTGAAGGGGCTGTTGAGTAGCAGTCACTGTGCTTGGCTCGTACAGGAGAGGCTGACACACTACAAAACATCCCCTTCTTCCACAGTTTTTAAGAACGGATGTGCTGTCATTCTGCTAAGACCCAGGCAGCAAGGAGCAATGTGTGTGCACATGCCTGACCTATGTGCAGTGCTGTACATGATCAGCACCTGAGCAATCCTGCTACTTCCACCTGTACTTCACATCCCTGTCACTGTGACAGGGAGATAGAAAACCAAACAACAGTAGAAATGGTGCCAAGTGTGGACAGTTGCAATGTGACTTCCCCCATGGAACCCCAGCCGGGCCCAAGGGGTGAGACTGCCAGCCCTGCACTACCTCAGGCTTTCCGCTGTCCCACGGCTCATCGTTCCAGCTGGATGCTTCCTGCCACACCTGACTCGATTTATATTAAGATCCAGCAGCAACTGCTCTAATCACTGATTGGAATTAAAGCTGCCTCTGAACTCCAAAGAATAATCGAACACACCATCGTAATCCACCACGCAGTTTGTTCTCCACACACACTTCTGAGCACATCATGGGTCCGGCTTCTGCTGGCAGCTCCCCTGACAGGATCACACATGGAATTAAGTGAATTACATGGAACATGTTTAAGTAGCCCAGGAACCTCTGAGGCTGAGGTGGCTCTGGGTAGCAGCATTGCATCACTCATTCACTCCCCACTCACAGGCAGAGCCTGTGAAATTAATAGCAACAGCCCAGCATAACACACTTCAGGGAAGTGAGACTCTTTACATGGGTGGCTGTCACCTGCTTTTCAACAGATTTCAAAGTGTTGCCTACAGCATCCTGTTGTATTAGATGAAATGAATCCTGACACCTTTCTCACTGTATTATGCTCGACCGCTCAAATATTGAGATGCAAACCTCCCTCTCTAGTTTTTAAAAAAGAAAACACTGCCCAGTAACTGCCAGAGGTCAGATCTTGGTGGTTGGTAGCAGATCCTGCCTGTCCAGTCCTACAGATGCCAGAGGTTGCCAACTGCATCCTGTTTGAAAAGCCCTTCTCAGATGCCCTGACCACCAGCACAGTTATTCCTGGTGAGTTCAGGAGCTGCTGCCTGCTGTTTCCCAGTCACCTCTCTGAGTACTGTCCAACACCACAGCTGCACGCGAGCCATGCTGCCATCAGCTCACCTGGCCCTTAGTGCCAGGAAGGGACATCTTCCCAACTTACAGCCCAGCACCCTGCAGCTGTAACGATCAAGTTAAATCCAAGTCCTCCCCCCCGCTACAATGCACCCCCTACCCTCTGCTGACCAGTGCTCAGCTAGTTCCAGTAATCTCAGCAGAAACAACATGAGGAATTTCATCAGAGAGGATCAGGCCAGCCACAGGTACAGGGAAGAACTGGATAATCAGAAAACAGTCGTGTTCCTCCTTCTGAATCCAAAATCTGAATTAGGAGGGTTAGAGAAGTGATATTTATCTTATCTTTTGCAGAGTCTGCAGAGAGCACAAGCAAGTAGATTTCCAGTACTTCCACCACACGTTACTAAAGCACACCACAGGTAGACGTGTCAGAAAATCACCTTCCCCACTACACATACCATATGTTTATGAAGACACAAGTTACACATATTTTATCCTAGCGTGGGATCTGACACGACACTGTCAAACAAAGCTCACTGAGTTTGTCACTCAAGCAACGACATTCTTGTCATATTTATCCTTAACCACTCCTGCAGACACTGCTTCCAGTACAGATTATCTTTGGTATGCAAGATGCTGTTACTGTAATTACCCACAGATAGACAGGGAATAATACAAAGCTATGAACTTGTGCCTCAGCCTGGACCCACCAATACGCAGCTACCTCTGGGAGAAAATGGACAGGCTTCTCCCTCCAGCGCTCTGCACTTGTGGGTGTGTATCCATCCCTATGAACCTCCACTTTGATCCTGTAACAATTTTCACAGCTGTGAAACCATGACAAAGTGCAATACAATGGAAAACACCCGGCTTATCACACTTCTCTCTCATGAAGATCATTTGGACCATATTTTCAGTTGGTGTAAGCCAGCATAACACCCCTGGAATAACTGGAAAGATGCCAAATTTACACCACTGAAGAACTTGGCCCTCTGTTCCCTTGCACGACCCCACATGCTTGCTGTCACACCCCAGCACCAACTGCACAGGGATGCTTTGATGTAAGTGAGGCTGTTTTACACACACTTCAACATTCAGAGAGGGAAATCCTGTATTCCTTTTCTACGTTCTCTGAGAAACCTTTGGGAAAGTTTAAGGCCACTCAA
The DNA here is from genome assembly GCA_013397115.1 of Edolisoma coerulescens. NCBI lineage: Eukaryota > Metazoa > Chordata > Aves > Passeriformes > Campephagidae > Edolisoma > Edolisoma coerulescens. Next base: position 308,551 of record VWZW01006570.1, read on the forward strand.
GCAGGGGACAAGAAGAGCTTCTCAGATTTTGACCAATTTCTGCAGGGGTTCTCCTGCCTTCAGCGGGACTTCATCATTCCAGGGCCCTTCCATCTGCAGCTATCTCAAAAGCACTGGTACAAACACATAACAGTGGTTAGGTAAGCACTACATCTGTCTGCATCCTTCTGATGTTGTCTCCTCAGCATCCTTCTAAGAAATTCACCTCTGTGCTATTCTTTCCAAATTGTTCCTCTACCACAATAAAACACCTACTGACTCCTGGCAGAGGGACCAGCAGATCCCCATGGCTCCCGTGCTCTTTTAAGCACACATGCCAACCTACGTGCAGTCCCTAAGAACTACCGAAAAGAAAATAAATCGTCTAAGACCAGAGTCCAAATAATGCCTCTCACTTGATCATTTAGTTTTGCCTATTCTCTTAAACTTTTTCACTGTTAACAGTGAAAAAATCCTGGAAGGAGAAATGGTTCCTCAGTACAAAGGTGAGGAAAAAGCAAAAATTGAACCACGTGGTTTTATACCATGTCATTCCAAGTCAAACGTCAACACGCTTGAATCACACAAACACCCTGAGTACTCTATAAGTCACTGGTGAGGATTTTACTTATCCATTGTTCAAAGCATACCCTCCTTGTTTATCAGTCCTTTTTAACGTTCATTGCAGCACAGAAACCGTAGTTTTAGGGACTCAATTCCTGCCCTGCATGGTGGAGCCTCCTTTCCCCACGCTGACGTAGATGCTTCTTGGCTCCTGGGAATGTCTAAGGAAGAGTCCAAGGTCCATTGGTGCAGGTAAGCCTGTACCCTCCGGCTCTTCCATGAGCTTTGTCTCTCGGACAAAAGCTGTTCCCTGGGAATTCCCAGTAAGCAGGCACAAGACCAAACCCTGAAGCTTGCTGACATCTGGTCGACCACACCAAAATGCCCTTTGACAGAGCAAACCCAACTCTGGTGGCTGAACTAAATCTGGGGAAGTTTCTCTGCCGCTGTTAATCGTGTCCCCAGCATCCCCACGGAACAGATGACAGGTGCCCCGGACGCTTTCGGGTCCTGCTGAATGGCATTTAATGCAGAAGACATCTGATCTGCCACTGAGAGCAGCACTAAGTGGCTTGATCAGAAATGACATCTGAGCCAAATGAGCTAATTAGTTTACAGGGTTTTCCCTTTCTCCCCCTGCAACAGGAGTGGATTGGTGTTTTCCCCTCAGCTCCAACCTCACTGCAGGGTGCCATCCTATTGTTGGACCCGTAGCGGGCATTTATAAAAACTATGAACTGCATGCGTTGGCAATTCCGTCAAAGCCGGCACACACGCTGCCGACACGCTGTCAGTTCTTCGTCAGGAGCAATGCAGCATCCTGGATATGAAAAACAGCTGGAACAAAAAGAGCTTCCACTTAGGTAGGGAAGCAGCACCGGCAAACTGGGACAGGACAAGCCTGAGGCTCTCCAAGGTTCACAAACAAAGTCCGAGGGCTTCTTTGGGCTCATTTCTGCTTTCTCTGTGGTGGTGGCTGGGAGCTCCAACAACCCCAGGGATGTAACAGTCACCATTTTCAGTAAATCCACCACATCCATGCTCACAGCCATCTTGAAAGCTTTAAGTGAAAACAAAGTACCCCCTCTCCTCCCAGATCTTCAGGGCTCCCCTCAGCTGCCCAGACTCGTTCTTGGGGCAGCCACGTGCCCTCGGTTCACGGCTTCGACCGGCCCCTGGAACGCTGAGCACCACTGACTGCTTGTTCCTCAAATCCTCAGGAAAACACCAATCTTGTGGAGCAGCAGTGACACCATTGGCTAAATACAAGAAGTGCAGTGGCTACTAGTTCCAGACAAGATTGCAGTATTTCCACTGGCAAAGCCACAGCGACACAGTCCCAGTGAAAGGCCAGTGACCTGGGAGGCTGGATGACTGAATGGCGCACCTGTCTCTAGATTCCAGGTAACAGCTCCAGACTGCCAGCCAGTGAAGCAACTCAGGCAAGAGCTTGCCAGAACTGACATCACAGACCAGCATTAACTTTAACCCAAGCTTGGAGACTGGGCTGTAAATAATTCCCTTGAACACAACATTAAAGCTGCAGCAGGCTTAAAATTCACTTATGAGGAGGGTTTATGCTTCAGCTGGACAGAAACACTCCTTAACCTGCTCTAGCAGGTCTTTAATCACCCCAGCAGCAGCTCTTCCACACTCCCAAAGCCGAAGGCACATCCCTGTGGCACGCTAACTCTGTGCCTCCAGATGAGTCACCAAAGCCACAAGAACACCACAAGAACAACGCTAAGCTCCATCATGGAGCCACACAGAGCTGCACACTGTCATACTCACACTGTCTGGCTGTCAGGACCATTCTGGAACACTTCCGATGCCCAGTTTGGGTTGCTGTTTCCAGCCATCCCTTCAACATGTCAGCTGAGCTGCCTGGAAGCGTTCAGGCTGTCTGCACAGGGATTGTCAAGGACTGGTGCACAATGCTGGATTTGAGGGGCTGATCTTCATTACAACAACAGTTTTAACTAATTAGAACGGATTTATGCAATTTAATATCCAATATTAAGCCATTTAATATGTGATTTATATAAGTACAGGTTATAAAGGCCTTAAAAGAGTTGTTAACCTGGATAGGACAGAACACACTCACATGCACCAATTCCTGCAAAAGAGCCAAACAGCACATGGAACCAGCTGAATGACACAAGTGAAGAGGTTTGAGGATGTGCACGAACATAAAACCAAGTTACCCTGCTCTGCAAACACCAGCTACAGCTCATTCACAGCTTTGTGGAGTCTTTCGAGAACAGGTAACTGGCAGAATTTCTCTGAGCCTCTCTCTGTATTTTACCTGTAGCAGAGAAGGTGAGCAGCAGACAGGCCTCTGCACTTGGGCTCTGAGCACATGGGGCTCAGCTCTGCCTGCACTAGCAGGTGGCTGGTGAGGTGGCTCTGAGTGATTCTATTCATAGCCAGCACCTCTGAAATGGCTGTCATGGTATTTGTATCCCCTCAAAAATCCTCCAGGAGCACTGATGAAAAGAGCAGCACTTGAGAAAAATACGTGTGTCTTGCAGAGAAACGAATTTACTGCAGCACAGCAAAAGTGGGAAAATCCAAATCAACATCCTACAGCTTTCACCAGGCTGGAGCGGGGGAACACACAGCTCCTCGGCTTCAGTACCACAGTCATTGTCCACCTAGGAAGAGCTCCTCCAGGCACCTTGCTCACCAACACCGTTCTCACTGCCTCACAGCTGCCTCTGGCAGCAGAGAGGCGCCTCCTCCAGCCTCCTGCTCCTACATGGAGCACTGTTCCTCTACTGCTGTCCCCATGTTGGGCGGCTCCAACTGAACAGGAGGAGGTGGCCGAGGGCTCCTTCTTCCCTGGCCTTTTCTGTCTCCCTCACAGGTTCCGTAGGTAGGACTGAGCAGAGCACTCTGCACATGACAGCATATGTCACCTGCTCCTCTGTGACTGTGACCACCACGAGACACGCCCTCCTCTAGGAAAGGGTCTGGGAACTCATACATGAGAAGTCATCACTGAAGGAGGAGCCTTCCAATGCCACCTTTCTTGTCTGCAGGAAGACAAACCTTTATATTGAAATCAGGAGTGGGAAGGAACCTTGGAGCTCCACTCTGCAGGCTCTACCTGGGATGATTGGGGCAGAGACACAGGACGGTGTCACAGAGGGCTTTCTGTAGGAAGCTGCTCTCTGCCTGCCACTAACCTGGTTTTTATTTCTCTTCCACCCTCATCTTCCATAAGCATCCAGACTGCTGTGCACTTAGTTTCTTCAGCTGTGTTGTTTCCTGAGGAAGACCGAGCTGGCCCAGCGAGATGGGTGGTGACAAGGCTCCACACCCACTCAGTCCAACAGCGCAAGCACAAGGGCTGGAAGGAGGCTCAAGATTGGATGCTTCCCAGTTAAACCACAGGTAAGGCCGAGGAGACTGCCTTGCTGTCCCCAGGAGGAAGTAGGGGAACCAGGCACACAAGAAGACAGAAGGGATCCCAATGTACCCTTAATCTATAAATATTTAAGCAGTCCCTCCTCCCCCTCTCCTCAACAACATATGCCAGCGTCTCCTTCAGCTCATAAAAGCCAATTCCCTCCTGCTGTTCCCAAGCACCAGGAATCTCCGAGTGGTGATTAGTGGATTACGTGCATCCCAGGGCCTGCTTCCAATCACTTTCCCCTGCAAATTGCTCTGCTCCGATGCAGCAGCACAGAGCAAAGTGGGCTCTATCGCTGGGGCCTGGTCCTCATTATGGCCAGGAGACGGCAGGAGTTTGTTTACACGGCTGGAACATCATCCTCCCGGGCAACTCATCAGCCTTTCCCCAGGGTTTCTGCTCCTTGAATGCTTCGGAGTAATCACCACCAGCTACCTACGCCGGAGCAGCATCTCAGCAATTCACCAAGTCAACTGACAACAGCTTGAGGTAATATTAGCCCCCTTACAGGAAGGCAAGTGCTCTCCACACAAGGATGCTGGAGCTTAGCACCACTCAATAAATCAGAGCAGCATCCTGGAAAGCTTGCCATTAGTTCTGAGCCATTAATTTTTGCTGGGTCTTTGACACGACTGTTTGAGAGCACTATAACCTGCTCTCTCAAAGTTAAATTATAAAGAGCAACTTCCCTGAAGGTGCTAGTCTACTAACCCATTTAAGTCCTTGGCTAAACACCTCCAATAAATCACTGGGGAGCTGCAAGGCAGAAGGTTTCCTACTGCGCAATATGTGAGAGTGAGCCATTCCCTCTCAAAACAAACCCCAGCTGGGGCACCTTTGGCCCCAAGCAATACCTTTTACAAGATACTCCACATCATGCCATGCCAGCCAGGTTAAACCAGACATTTCACCGCACGGAGTTCCACTTAACAACATCTTCCTCTGAAGTCCTTTCCACTAATTATCTTCCCAATGATTAAATGCCAAAGAGATTTCTAAATAGCAGAAAACAAGCAAGCCTGAAAATTTCCAGTCCCGTTCCTACTGCACCCCTGGAGACACAACTGTGTTCTTCAAGAGGCCCTGTAAGCTTGCACCTCCGAACAGTTTCCAGTGCTAAACAAAGATGCAAACAAATAAAAAAGGAGTTGTTTTGCAACCAGCTCGTGGCACACTCGACTCCAACCTCAAAAGCCTTCAGCTGAAGGTGCAAGGTGAGAACTCCCAGCTGGGACGTGCCCAGTCTCCCGTCACTGCGGAAGGTGGGCTTGGGAGCACTGGCACCATTCCTGCTTTCTGTGCGCAGGCCCAGACCCCTGCCCTCAGCACAGCACCCGGCGCTGCGCGCAGCTCTCAGCCCTGCGTGCCTCCGGACGAGGCTGTACCGGGAAATCCTAGTTATAGGCACAGAAGGAAAAAGGCCTTCTAGACAATTAATAACCAACCTAGTGTTAGGTTCAAACCACATTTTAATTGGACTGTAATGAGGCAACAGTGTAGGTCTGATTCCATTCCCACTGAAAAGCCTGCTCCACGTAAATGAAACCTGCGTGTTCATAGAGATGGGGAGCAATCCACCTCCTTCTATATGGCACCACAAATTATAGAGAGGAGGTAATGAAGCAGCGCCAAAAAGTAAATACTTGACAAAACCCAGTTCCTTACATCTCTCCATGGGGTGCAGTCCCATTGCCACGACCATGGAAGTACCCTTTCCCAGGCTCACCTACACTCACAGCCATCACCAAGGAGAAAACAGTGGCTGTATCCTCAGATTTACTTTTTTTTGTAATGGTCTCTCTCTTCCGCAAACCAGTCTGTTTTCAAAGCCACTAACCTGAACCAAGAGAAAGCATTATCTCCATTAATATCCCACCAATCTACACCCGTGCACTAATACAGAGTGAAAATCATTTCTTGAACAATGAAAATTGCAGCCATCACCTTACTGGGTCAAACACGTTTACATCCATGCCTCTGACTTTTCCAAGAGAAAATGCATCTTATTCATCCCCTTCTCTGTCTCATCTTGTATCTCCTGTGGCCCCAATGCTCTAGCAGCATGTTTACAGCTACAGTCAGCTTTCCGTCTGTAAATAAGACCTCTAATTTCATTAGCCAATCAATCAAGTAAGGAAGCAGGGCCTCTTTGTACTCATCAGACTCTCATTACCACTCAGTGCTGCCCATGCTAAGCAGTAACAGTGCTGATGTGCTGAAATGAAGGAGTGTCTGTGGAACAGGCAGGACCCAACACAGAGCACAGAAACACGGGGAGGTGCTGCTCCTGCTCCGAGAGCATTTATCAGAGGCCAGCGGTAAAGATCACCACTTCCAAAGGATCATACATGTTAGTGACTGACACCTTGGATACAAGGAGACACTAACTCAGCCTAAGTCACCGTCTCAGGCACCAGAGGTTCTCTCCGGGGATGGGATACAAGAGATAGCAGAATATTCAGACGTGACAACAGCTTCTGGCTGACACCTCCAGCTGTCTTTGCCCTCACACCGTCATACAGCCTTGATGCAATATGGTGGTTCATTTTAGACAAGAGAGTAAAGAAAAAACACTCAGCACAAACCTTGCATAGGAAACCTGCTCAGCACCGCAGGGAGAGCAGGAGAGAGCGGGCATAGGCTGAGCCTAGAACAGCAAGGGCTCAATAGCTCAGCTCAGAAAGCCCCTTTAAGACAAGAATATATATGAGACTGTTTTTATTACTATTATTATTTGCAGGCTTAACTAAATTGTCATTTAAATAACATATTGAAAGGTAAACCACCACCTGCTCCTGCCAGATGTTCTGAAATCTTTAGCACCACTTCAAGCATGCTGCAGTACTGAAGGAAGCACAGGACTGAACCTCAAAGGTATTTATCTCCCCAGTCTCCTACTGGGGTTTAAGGAGATTTCTATTATGCAGACTCATCATCAAAATAATAAGGACTGTGCTCCAATTAGTCATGTAAATGAGAACACACAATAGCACACTGCTCTTACTCCAAGGATCCAAGTGTGTATGAACGCACTGGGATACGTATGGCAATGCTTCCTTGTAATTCCACTTCTATTCCATAGCAGGAGGCATCCTGAAAGGACTTTGTTTGGGCTATGGCAATGTTTCGGAAAAGGAATGGAATCATTCTTGTCCTTTAAAACACTGCACCCCACCAAGGGGCATATCCCACGGAGCTGGCTGGACACCTCTGGCAGTGGCACACTGCAAGCTGTGCATGGATATCACATGTACAAAAACTTGCCAGACTGTAATGTCCTACAAATCCTTTTCTGCAAATAGCACTGGCTTCTGGAGGCACTTCAAGTGCCAAATAACCTGACCCCTGCAGTCAGCAGCTAAATGTCATTAGAGGGGCCCCAAAGTCCCTATTTTCTTTTTTTTTGTCTTTGCAAGATGCCATCGGCTGGGAGGAGCTGACTCCTTGCCTGCTGCAAACAGGTGGGATCCCTGTGCAGGCAGAGGGATGTCTGTACATCAGAAAGAAAAAGACAAGTAGGGAAAGGCAACAAGCAAGCCAGGGAAGAGAAGTCTGGAATCCATCATGAAGCACATGTGCTCGTACAGGCTGTACAGGCACAACCTTCTCCCAGTCCCTGTGCCTGTGCTAAAATGCCCATATGACCTCACATGGGACTGTCCCCTCTGTCCCTGGGAAATGATAGCTCCTCCTGGAGCCCCTGCAGTGCTGTCAGCCTCTGTGGGTCCCCTCAGCACTGTGATGAAAGGCAAAAAGCTCCGGGCACTCTGGAGTTCTGGTCCCTCCCTCCTCCTGTGCCCTCAGGCTGCCTGTGGAGCCCATCTGCCTCAGCATCCACAGCCGGAGAGGTCCGTCAGGTACAAAACGAAGGAGCTACTAAACTAGAAAGGCCTGTCAGAACACACAAAGGCTGTCAATAAATATGGCTTTTTCCCCTCAAGTGACATTTTACTTGTAAAATGAACTGTCAGCGGCCAAACATTCTGCCAAGTCCATAATTACACTCTACTCCAGGCAACTCACTTTCGCAACATGGAAAGGTTTCTGTTTAGGGGTTTCAGAGAGGCAGAATGGCCTCTCAAGAAAGGTCACAACATGGATTACTGAGTAAAACAAGGATATCCAAGTCTACGTTTCAGGTCTTGCTTCCTCACTGAAAACATCAATTGGTTACTTCTTTTACCAAGATCTCAAGCCATGAAGAACCGAGCCTCCCTTTTACTAGGAAACTTGCACCTGCAAGCAGAAAATTGTTCCAGCTTCCAGACACAGTCTCTTACCACAGGGTCTTTTTATTGCAGGTTTACATCTCTTTACCAAAGAGCTTTTTATTACCCAAGTCCCAGAGCCCCTGGCTGCTATTCCAACCTCTCCTCAGCTTTCTCCCTCCTTCATTTCAACAGAGTGACCATGCCACTTTCCCAGAAGAGAGCTAATCCAATTTCTCCATCTTTTTCACAGTCTTCTTCACATTCTCTTAAGTTCCACTTGACTGCCAGAACAGGCAGCCCCAGGATCAAGCACAGCCTTGAAAACGGCAGTCATGAGCCCTCAGGGGCACCGAAGCAGTCCTCTCGCTGTTAACTCCTTAGTGCTGCTCTAGAGCTGCAATAGCACCTTCAGCAATGCCTCTCCTGCTACAGAACATCCCAGACACCTCTGTGCCCTCGCTGAGAGCCACAGTGTATTTTCTTCAATGCCAGCAACAAAAAACTGTGAGGTGTAACAGTGCAGGACTAAAGCTACTCCTGCAGGGTATCACTACAATCACACATGCTCAACACACTGAGAACCTGGCTACAGTTGTATTTCAAGACTTAGCAGTTAGCAAGTTTTTAATCTGGTGATGTGTGATAACTTTCTATCATTTCAGTTTCTTAATCAAAATCTCATTCGGTACCAAGAGAAGTCTATCAGCCAGATTCATAATCTCATCAAAAAAGATATCAAGTTCATTTGACAAGATCTCTTTTCCATACGGCCAGGTTGATTGACATTAATTATATTCAATGCTTGTTTCTGCCCCAGCCTGCCTGTGTGTGGGTGTTGCTTGCCTTTCCAGGCTTCAATCTTCATCTTTTGTAAATGAGCACACCCCTCGGTCCCACTTCACGGGGGGCCATGAGGACCGATCCATCAATGCTTATAGCCCTGGGACCCCTGGGAAACGCAGGCAGTGACAGTGAGGGAACAGGCTGCACCCAGCAATGTCAGCTAACACAGGGCCCCACCCCCAAACGCCCAGTGAACCCAGTGATCCAAAACCAGCTTCCCAAGGACTGAAGCGGACCTGGGAGTGGACTTCGGGACTCACTGCCAATAGACCTGACTGCTCTTGTTTTCTAGGCTTTTCATTCCCTTCCTTCCATCAGATTTCTAGTTCCTCCTTTTCAACCATCTTGTGGGCTTGCCTGGCAGTCAGAAGACAGGGATGGATCCAGGCAGAGCAGATGAAAGGGCAGAGGCAGGAGAGGAGCTCTGACACACCGCCTCTGCTCCTGGCAGAGACACACGTGTCTGCTCACATCGGCAGCAACAAACGGGAGGACTAGGGCTGCCACAGCACCCAGGACAGAGCTCAACAAGGGGTTGTGAGCAAGCACATCTTCCACACAATACCTGTTCTAAGGAAGCACCCAGTGCAGCTCATCATGATAACTAAATTTATTATTAACTGTGTATTTCATGATGTTAGTGACAATATGTTAATGTGATTTTTCACGTCCTCCTGCAGTGAACAGATGGCTCCTTTTACTTTACTTTCCACATCAAGTGTGATTATTTCTTGGTGCCAAAAGCCACCTGCCGCTCCCTGGTCTCCAGTCTAATTTTTTATGTTGGTAAAACACAGCAGGACTTGTTATCAGTTGGATGGCATCTTAATAAAAGGAGACATGCCAACATATTGACATCATGTTCAAGGGGAAATTTTAGCCCCATCCTGGCCCCTCCCCCAGTTCATAAAAAGTAATAAAATGAAACTAAGAGGAAAAAAAGCCAATAAGCCCCCCCCTCCCCAGACTCCACCAGTTTCAAGATGCTCAGTCACCATTTTTGGGCCTCGAGCCAAGGCGCAGCATTGGCCTCCTTTTGTTCCCACACCGAGCACCTCAGTCAGGGCTCTGATCTCTCCTCCTGTGTAATGATAATTAGCCATAACATATTCAGAAGTCAAATGTAAGCAGGAATACATTAACATTGAGATCAGTGCCGCGGTAATTTTCTTTGGGAAAATGACAAAGAAGGACACAAAAATTAAAATACAGGATGCGGAGAGTCTCGATATCACTTTCAGACGATGAAGGGTGAACTCATTGGTTTGTCAGTCACGAGCCCACACTCCACAGCCAGCTGTGGGCTACACCAAATGAACAGCCCGGGCTGATGAGCCCTCGCAGCCTCTCTCCAGCGCTCGGCACACGCAGCAGTGTGACACGCACGGGAGAGGCTCCATCCCACACAGGACACGTGGTCAGCCCCTGCTCAGACACCTCTTTCAATGGCCTGCTTCTCCCATACCTCTCGTGCTTTGACTGCTTTAGGCACAGCAAAGTCCTGGACCCTGGCCAGTTGGGAACATCCACCCCATCAGCTGCCAAGGTGTAAAACAATTCTTTCTGAAACCACCACTCCAAGGCACCCAACATCTCACGCAAGGACAAACAACAGCACCTTGGGGCAGCCCAGGCACACAGTTGGAGGGATAACCTGCGTAACAAACATCACTATTTCCTTCAATATGTTCCCACATCATTCAGAAGCAAAAATAGAGGGAAATTCTCTAAGTGCATCAGTATTTCCAGCCTAAACAAAACCTTCAGAGATGCACCAAGAAGTTGTTACAGGTATGGAGCAGTTCAAACAAGGGTCATTGACAAAAACACACTGGAATGATAGTAAAACACCAGGCACAGAAGGCTGCACTGGAGCCTGCCAACAGGTGACTGCTCTGCTCAACACGTGCACAGCGGTGAGTGCAGTTTGCAGCTGTAGCTGCTCTATCCATAGCCTGGCATCCTTCACTCGGTATTTCTCAAACCTAGAAAACAGCTTCTTCCTCTGAGCCACCAACCTCCAAACCCAGGCAAACTGTACTTTGTACCGGACTCACCGTTCCATCAACCTGTACATCAGTACTCGTAAATCCCATTACACCAGCAGCAGCATGCAACTTGTGCCATCAGCACGACAGCTGAAACAATTCCACTGGGATGGCCCCTGTATTGTTCAAAGCCCAAGCTGGGTGAAAACTGCGTGGAGAAAATTCTTCAGTGGAGTAAGATGGAGAGAAAAACATTACACTGCGTCAAAAATGCAGCCTAGAAACTCAGAGCAAGGTGGGCTTCGATTATACAGGGAAACACAAGCATTTCTGTAAGGAAGCCTGTATGTCATTACCTGTTCATTCATCTAATCACCTAATGGCCAGGAAGTTAGGTTTGGAGCTCCTGCCTGGCTCCAGCTCCTAATGAAAGGCCCTTCAGGAGTGCTGGGAACCATCACTGGTGGGGCTTGCGCTCCTCACTGCCTGATTTGTGTAAGCTCCTGTCCTCTACAGCCCCAGGAGCTCCCATCAGAGACGTGTACCTTTGCTAATCACATAGCTTGATCTCTGCACTTCCCTCTTTACTGGGGTCTCAGCAAGAGTGCTCTGTCACTCAGAGCATCTTCGTGCCACGTTTACTTACTGGTTCAAATAACTGAGCCAGACTATCCACCTGTGCTTTACCCTGGCACCCAGCAGCCGATGTGCAGCACTTTGTGCAGCTGGGTCTGATGGAAGGATTAAGCTTGTCATTAGGAATCATTTTGGTGGCTGAAAATGCAGCCTCTCTCCTGATAATGTGCAGTATCATTTAAAACAAATTAATTTCTCATTTCTTGCTGCTTGTCATAATTCTCAGCATGGGACACATCACAAATGACTTTAAGGATGGACATACAATAATCATTAGCAAATCAGAAAAAAAGGCAACTAAAAAACAACCCAAGCCCATTACAGCCATAATTTTTGACTCTATTTTCCCGTAGTTTTTGAAGCTCATTTCCATAATATAATTCAAGTGGTAGCAGCAAATTACAGCCCTCTGATCCTCCTTTAGGCAGCTATATCGCCTCTGTATATTCTATTACCATATTGGTTAATTAATAATTTCTCTGCATTGCCACTAAGCAGAACTACTTACGTGCCCATTCTGAGACACCAAGCCATCATTTGATGACCAGTGTGTTGCCTACACACATCCAAGGCAGGGCAGAACCTAGCTTCGCCTAGGACACTTTCCCGGGCTGCTCTTCCCACGTTTCAGCAGTCAGAGTTGGGGGCTGGAGCAAGCAGGGTCACGAGGGACAGGGTGGGAAGGACAGGAGCACTCACTGAAACACAGACTGGGGATGTGAGCACAGCCAGAGCTGCAGCTCCTTGCTGCAGTTCAAGGACAAGGTGTCTCAAGCACATCCCACCAGGGACTGCTGCAGGAACCCAGCTCCCTCTCACCTGCAGGCACAGGGAATGCTGCAGCTGTTCCAGCCTCTCTTGTCTCTCAAGAAGGAAAAGCCACGGTGAAATCAACCAAACAAATCAGCTCCTGTAAGGACTAGGCTGCTTTGAATCCTCCAGCTCTCTGTTTGAACATGGCTGTGATGCTTGTGTTATCACTTTGATATTAATGCCCATAATCCCCTGGGAGTAAGCAATTGTTTGTCTGAGTAGCCCATGCATAAGACTAAATATTAAATTAAACTATCATCCATCTAAATGCAACATTATGAAGCCACTATATGTGTTAGGTATTGAAAATTTGTTGCTGCTGCTTTTTTTTTTTTTCTTTTGGGTTTTTTTTTAAATCATGCAGCCCAATAAGATCCCCATGAGTAATCTCTCTGCTGAGGCCTGGAGTAAATACACTCTCAACTCAGTCACTCACCCATTTCAACTTCCTGCTGAAATTACAGCCACACCATTTGTTCCAATTGCTTTAATCAAAACAAAACGAATAAACTTAACCTTAGGAATATTTAAATATCCACTTCAGTTTGCAGTAAAACCTTGACCAGGTGATTTACAGGAGACCTGGAAGAACTGCCTGCAGTGTCTGGCCCCTATGTTTAACATGCATTACAGTCCTTACAGTCCCAGCAGCTCCATAGGCTATTTCTTATTAGTTATACACACTTATCCAGTGCTGCCCCATCACTTGGGGCACAATCCAGGACACAAACAACAGGGAAACCCCTGACAAATTCCAAGCCAAGAGCTGCCAGGGTCTCTGAAAGTAACTCTACCTTAAGTAGGAACTTCACATTAGGAAGAAGCCAAGTCTGAGTGCAGCTAATGTTATCTTTCCATCACCATCAGATGCTGCCTTCAGCTGAAATTCAGCCTCTCCACCATTAGCACAAGCCCCAGAAATACTGTTCCCTTGGCAGTAGCTAGGAACCCCGTCAGAGCTGTGCGCGCACACCGCGGTGCCCAAGGGACACAAGCTCCAAGCACAGGGGGATACTTTATTTAAGGGGGCCATTAAAACATTCTCAGCCGTTAGCAGATTGCATGAGGCAGGATGCACACTACTGTTACCAGCAATGCTGTACAGGTATGCTATACAATCTGTACAGTGTGTGCGCGGGCATCCACCCCCCACTTAGGCAATATTTATAATTTATTTTTGTTATCATAGTTTCTTCTTCCTGCTGAAAACATGACGGAACCAATTATGTCATCTGAACCCTGACCAGAAGCACAGCCCCTGATTTATCAGCCCACTGAGATTGGTACATCTCACAATAAGCCATACTCAAATCCTTACAGCCAAGGTTCACGCAGACTAATGCAGCATTTTTCTGGCCAAACACCTACATTTTTTTTTTTTAAATACCTGTTCAAGGTGTATCAATTACAGAAAATATCTTGAATCTTTGTCTCTGCCAGACTCTCAGGAATTATTTGAGATAAAATACTCTCTTTTTCTCCTTACCTGTTTTCCTTACTGTAAGATCTTCAGGGCAGAAACAGTTTTCAGTTTGCACTTAAATGCTGTAAGGCCTTGATCTGAACTGGGTTTTCAAGTCAGAGTATTCGTAATTGAGTAAAAAAAAAAACCCAACAGAGAAGTTCAGTGCAGGAAATGTGAAGTTTCTAGAAGCACGGGTTGAGTACAAGGATGAGATGCATCTGTAGCGGTCCCCATGTCCCACCAGGTGACTGACGCCGGCTGAGCGCGCAGCTCCAGCTCTCAGCTCAGTAAGCGTAGGCTGGAAACTCAACAGCACCTCAGTGCTCCCCCTGCCAGGAGAAATTCCAGGAAACCCAACCATGAGCCCACCCTGAGGCCAGTCAGGGCTCTCCCCACAGTGAGATGGAGAGGTACACCTAAGGCACACTTTCACAGGAGAGCCTTTCAAAGAGGAAATGACTGCCGAGAGAGTGGAGCGAGACTCAAAGTCACAGGAAGTGACCCAATGTTTGAGCGGGGATTTCACCTCCCTGTGGACTTGCCTAGAGTTCAGGCCAGAGCATGTGGCAGGAACACCTCAAAACCCCTTCAGGTATCAGCAGCCGCTGGCAGGAAAAGTTACGAAACTCCTCAGTGCCCAACATAATCCAAATATTGCCTATAATTACTATTTCATGTATATTCACAATCATAAATCAAGTATGATTATCCTTCCTACTGGCACACTGCCCAGTTGTAGGCAGGACACCATGACTGTAAACCCAACAGTTCCACCATGCACAAAGCCTCAGTGCAAATACCCTGGACAAAGCCTGAGGTAGCTCCATTCCAACAAACCCCAGCAGTGCTTCATTTCAAACGGAATCTCAGTGCTCCACGTTACCAACCACCTCCATAGGGTCAGAACCCTGTCTGGAAACATTTTTAAGGAAGACCAGTTGCCCTATTACACCAAGGCTGGCAGTCCAGTACCAAGAAACACTGTCACACCAGGATTCCAGCTGGAAAAAGCACAGGATATAAACCTGACCCAAACAAAAGATGATATTTTCAGAGAAACTGGAGGCAGGGAAAGTGGATGAAATACACAATATGTCTATTTTCCAGAGAGTGGACTAGGGGAAAACCCCAACCCTGAGTATTCAGTGGAAGCAGAAGGCTTTTCATGATACTGTTTCACTCAGGAAACATTTTTGCATAGAAATGCCTAAAATTGAGATTGTCTTAGACTCACTTCTAGATTATCCTTTGCCACAGTGTAATTCTATTATCCAGCAAGCCCATGAGGCAGGAAACTCCTCTGGAGCCAGGGACCTATTTTTGAGCTTTCAGAGACTTTCAGTGACTGCTGCATATGTTTATCAAGAGCGAAACAGAGCAGCTGGGGCAGCCAGGTCTGATTCACACCCCAGGTCTCATCCACATCCCAGCTCCCAGCAGCAAAGCTCAAGCACCTGCTCCAGGTACTTGCACTGGGCCCTTCCCCCTTTAACAGATCTCTCTGCCCAAAAGGAGCTTCTTCACACTCTGCTCCATGCTGCAGGAATGATCCACTTACGGAAGTCATACGACAAATGAGGAGAACCTATTTAAAACATGAACATTAAGAACATGCTGAACATTAAGATTCAGCCACCTCAATTTCTTAAATGATGCGAAGTCTACTTATTGGACAATGCCACCTCCTCCTTAGAACTTTTTCATTATTTAGCATTTGAGTAGTCTCTCTTCTCAGAGTTGTTTACTTAAGCAGCTTCTTTGCCTTCTGGAAAGCCAGAAGAAGCCACAAGTTGAAATAAAACTTTCAATTCCACCTGCAGCTTCTTTGAAGCTTCCAGACAGCTGCTGTACTTACCCCGCTTGCTCTCCCTCCTTTCTGTCCCTTTGCCAACAGCTCTGAGCACACAGGTAGGCCCTGGGACTTTCCTTCTGCTACAAACTGTCACTCAGCAAGACAACTGCAAAGATTTCTTAGTATGAACAAATAAGTTGTTCTTTCCTTCCCTATCAAATGAGAAGATGTGGATTACGTTATTTTTCTAAGCCTAGTGACAATAGGGCTTCAGTGTCAACAGCAGAGACGCTCCAGGCTCCTCCCTGGCACAGAGTACACGGCAGGTAAGCCAGAGGTCACGTCACCACAAGCTTTTTCATTTCCATTTTAAACTAATTTGGTTTGTTTCGTTTTTATCGAATTACTTCCAATTCAGTTTTCCTACTGCCTGGACAACTTTGAGCCATCCCTCAGCACTTTCTCCTTGTGTCCAAGTTCTGGTTTGAGGGAAGATTCCCCGATAATAGCTTATCTCAGTGCTCTGACACAAATATATTAACTAGCTCTTGGCTCTGTACAGACAGCAAACAACAGGCCATGCACTGGTGGCTTTACTCAGGCAAAAAGGTCTTTGCAATTCTGGGGTATTTTCACCTTTCAACTCACTTACTTGATCCAAACAGTCTCAGAATACCTGAAAGTCATTGCAGGGGCCCTTCAGTGTGGTGGCTGCTCTCATCACTTCCTCCCTTCTCACAAGATACTCATGGAGTTGGCCAAAACAGAGGTCAGGGGACAAACCTCGGCTGGCTCTGCACTGGGCCCGGACTGGCTGCAGGCACCAACAGGGTTGATGACAAATGAGAAGCCAGGCTTCCAGCTGAATTTCAGTTTAGTTATTTTTGTTTTAATGTATGTGTGAATCAATTAATCCTGTCATAGAAGGGCATCGTAAACTGTGTGCCAGAGTTAATGAGTCAGACATTATCACATCATTACACCAGCTGGCATAATGTAGCATGTGTTGTTTGTCATAATATACACTGCCACGCTTAACAACCATTAATTGTTTACACGAGCAGTCATATTTTTCTTAAAGAACCTTCAGTGACTGGGTAATATTTTGAAAGCTTCTTAGGCGAGTAACTCTTACGAGGGAAAGATAACAAAAATCGCCCCCTCTCTTATGGATAAAAACATGTTGGATTTACACATAATAACAGTTACATCTCCTTCACCAAAAAACTGAAAAACAACCGCAATCCAGTTCCAGCCAGGTCCCAGAACTTGAAGCCCACTGGCCAACGCTGCCATAAATATTAACAGAGGTGATGCCCAAGTCCCCTCTGTTCTTTCTTTGCTCAGGCAGAGCACTGAGCACCAAGTCCGAGCCTGTTCTCCTGTGCTCTGGTAGGTACCAGAAGGAAGAGGATGGCAGCCAAAGCCTCGCCAGCATAACTCTGATACTATACCAGAGCCCGAGCAGCACTTTGGAATGAGTGGCTATGAACTTGCATTGCCTGACAGAGACACTGCTGGTTTCCTGTCACTCCTCGCATCCATCACCTGTGTTTGTCAGGTGAAAACACAACAATCAGTCTTACTTTATCATAATAGTTTGGCTGTGAGTATTTTCTTGGCTGACTAAAGACAACATTTGGACACTCTCAGCAACAAATCCAGGTTTACCAGCTTTCTGTGAATTGGATTCAGTCTGCTTCTGGCCAGATTTGCTGGCCATATGGCTTCCCAAAGCCAAAGGCTAATAACATGTTTTAGGCTGAATTGACTACAGCAGCCAGGAACAGTGAATTTGACCCGCAGGTTCCCCGTATGTCCACTCACACACACACACACAAACTTTTGTTACGCTGCAGCTCTGCTTTTAAACAAACACCCGCGTGACACCGGCAAGGCAGCGAGAAAACAACAGCAGTAAGTTGCTGCTTTGGAAAATAACACCAGCTATAGGGAAGCCTGAAAAACTAAAGGCAAGGTCCTCTTATAAAAAAAAAAGAAAATGGAAATATGGAGTATTAATACCTCAAACAACCTTAATGTACTGTTAGTTTGATTTAAGACACTCATGATTCCAAGAAGTGCTAACAACAACAGATGCTGCTCTTTTGATGGGAAACATACAATCCTGTTCACTCACCTTATGGAATTCATTGTCACCATCCTCTGCTCTGCCACAGGAAGATGAGGGCCGCAGATGTGGATAAGAAGACATGGTGCAGCAGCAATGTCTCTCTGATATTTAAACCCTGTGCGCCACTTGGCTCATGCCCACGGCAGCAGAGAAAGGGCTGTGCGTACTTCCATGTCTCAATTCCCACCTACGTGAGCCCTGATTCCACAAAGCACCAGGGCCCATGCTCATCTTCCAGCACCTCAGTACTGCACTCGAGTCACACGCCTGCCCAGAGCACCCAGAGTTACCTCCTGCTCACACCTTTACAGCCTGTAGCCAACCCACAGAGTTCACGATTTATTCCTCTCTACCACCCTTCTGGGTCTTCTATCTTAGCACTAAGCCTAATTAGCTCTATAGTGAGTGTATTTTCTTTTTGCCAAGCAGAAAATCAATACCCGGCTACACAGACACAAACATTGACTGACCTGTGTGTCGGTAAAACCAGTTATTTCTGGGTTGGCATCAGTGTTTAACACCCTGTTGTATCAATCCTCACCTCCTAGGCCATACTCTGACAATATCGTCTCACGTACAGACATCCTCCTGCAACTTGGCTGCAGCCTTTCCCCGGCCTCACAAGGCTTTTCACAAGGGACCCCCTTAGCCAGCAGTCACGAAGTTGTTCAGAAATAAGCAAGCAGAGGCCCAAAGGATATTGTACAGCTTTAAGACATGTGGGGGAAAAGGCTCCAAGCATATATCACACCTGATATGCCATATGTCTGAGGGTATATCAAATCCAGATGAAATGAAAAAGGATTCTTATTTTCCTAATGAAATTGAAGCCTAGGGAAAGTCATATCAGATCAGTATCCCCCTCCTAGTCCATCTCGAAGAAATGATTTTACCTCTTAGTTGGACTTAGGGTAATTGTATAAAGGCTTCCAATCTCTGAAATCTGTAATGAAATTTGTAATCCTGACCTGCTGGATATGAGCTATACAATTACTTGGAGTATATTTAGAGCAAATAATCCATTCCCCCAAAGCTCCAAACATTCATGGCTGTGGATGCATGGCCCTACCAAGGGTCTCCATTATAATTACTTGTGCAACAAGGTGAAGGCCACATCTGACTCCCGCTAAGCCCTTTAGGGGAGCTCAGCCTCTCTTTTGACAGTATTTGAGACATAATAAGTCTTTGCTGAATCAATATCTATTGTATAGGAGCAGAAAACAGTGAGATTTAAAAAACCATCCAAACAACTCCAGTCATTACAAACCAATACAGAATAACCCATAACCACACTGAGCAGGCAGCAAAACCCACCAAAGTTGCTCACTCAACTATGGGATAAAAAAGCCAGCTTGACTCAAAGCATTTTTCACAGGATAGGTAGTCTGAGACTCAAATGTCTGTTGGTTTATCCTTGACAAAAGGACCTGAGGTATCAGATTGTCTTAATCAGACACACTATTAAACCAAGCAAACACAAACGGCTCCAGTGTAACACAGCACTCGTTTGGAATCCACCCAGTGACTCAAGTCAGAAAGTTCATTATGGTTTTCTAAGACTGCTTTCTAACCCTGTTCCTCAGACCGCCATGCAGTGACTGAAGCGCGCGGAGCCCCGAAGTTTTTCAAGTCTCAGCCATGCTTAATGATGAGGATTTAATCCCTCCTTCACTGAGGGTTAAACTAACCAGGTCTTTTTCTGGATCAGGTCCACTGTTCTCTGCCTGTTGTGAGACCAAGCTCTCCTATCAAGATTCAAATGCCTTGTTTTGCAAAGCCTTGCAGAGGGAGACTTCTCCAGACAGTAATCCTGCATTGGCAGCTCAGCACAGGGAGCGAGGACTGAGGCTGCCCAAGTGTCCCAGACCCCCGCAACGTTCCTGTGCTGGGAAGCTGGTAACAGATTGTCGGAAAGGGTTAAAGCAGCTGTCCGCACCGTGCTCTCTGGAGGGTGGCAAAGCACATTGTTTGGCGTAATCATGACACAGATCTGCATGTGTATGTCTTCAATAATTCATGTTGCAGCTTGTCTCGCTGTGGGGACAGATGTCAGTGAAATCAGTGACAGCCGATCACGCTGATCCCTCACATAATCATGGGAGAGCTGATCCCGTGGCAACACTGAGCCTTGGAACCCGCCCGTGGTGCTGATGCGGGGCTGAAAAGAGCAGGCAGACACAGCCACGTACACGAACTGTGTCTGAAAACACACCGGTGCTCGTGCACAGCACCGCACATCTCACCGGGATCGCACACTGAGGAGAGGCCAGAATAGCCGTTGTGGGCTGAAGGTGCCACTGAGGGGCCGTGTCACACACACCCCACATGAAAGACAAGTACAAGGCACTCTGACAGCTTGTGTGAGCCCTGCACAAGTTCACATGTGCTTCAAAACAAGCCAGTTGTTTCCTCTTTTTCCTGTTTCTTGAATGCTTTGATTCCAAACCGATTCACCACCTCCATTCGGGTCTGTCCCATTTTGTGTTGTATTGGTCTACTCCAATGTCCCAGCCACTGACAGGAGAGAGAAAAGTGCAGTTGCACCCACCACAGAGCTCGGATATAATCCCTCGGGGAGAGAAAGTGAATCAGTGCTAATTAGAATGATTGGATCCCTTCATCTTGTTTGAAAAATCTATTGTTGTTAGACAAAAAAAGCACATTCTTCTCAGCATTAAATCCTGCCTGTTTATTTTTACTCCAATGCCTCATCCAAATTATTCCATGTCCTGTTTGGATAGTTAAGAAAGCCACCCAATTGGTTTTTTATGGTGGGAGGTTTTTTCGTTTGTTTTGGTTTGTTTGTTTGGGCTTTTTGGTTTTTGGTTGGGGTTTCTTTCGGTTGGTTTTTGTTGTTGTTGTTTTTTGTTTGGTTTTCCAAATACACAGACACATAGCTCACTTAGGTCAGCTTTCTAAGACCATTTCTCTTTGCTGGATGGATTTCTGTACCTGTGTTCGAAGCAACAGTTAGGCAAATCTACAGCTAACTTAAGTGGGCATGCTACACCTTCCATCACTGGCAGAACTCAAGATGAGCTGACTTACACCAGAAAAATGGGAGTTCAAGGGAGGGATAACTTTTACACTCTTATGGCAGCAACTTAAAAGCCCAAAGGAAACCTGTCTCAATCATATGTGAGAACAGGACATCTCTATACACGTGCGTACATATGGTATTTCTGTCAAGTGACACAGACAATGCCAGGACCACAAACTGCACTCTAGGGCCAGGTATTCCCAATTCACAGAGCAGTGCTGCAGGTGTGTCTCTCAATCATCTTCTTCCCGAGCAATGTCAGTGCCAGCAGAAACCTCATCTAAGATCAGTGCATTTTAAAAAGGACATTAATTCCCCATTATACTCCGATCAGATTGTTTTCAAGGCAACATCCTAACTGAGTCAAAGTACCTCATTAGAGCTGCCATGCATACTGTTGTTTAACATCGTGTGCCATTTTTCTTGGGAAGGTGCATTTACATAAACATTTCCAATCACAGCCCTGTAAAGAGACACAGTATAATAATTTATGACTTTTAGGTAATATGTCATATGAATCTTAACATATGGCATTACACTGTATGATGGCAATCTTGGCTCTTCCAAGGGAACCTGGAAAACATCCAGTGAGATGTGAATGAGCCAAAGGCAATAGAGAACCATATCCACGCTAATCCAGGTTTACACCTTTCATTCAGCACTCCAAGCTTCCACCAGATGGTTTTGCACAGAAGCATTAATGCCAGGAATCACTGTACACCCGGTTTTCAGAAGGCTCCATTGCAAAAATAATCCTGATAAACGGCATCAGCAAGTCAAAGGTGCAAGGAATGGTCTGAAGTCTTTAGAAGAAGGTGCCAAAGGTGCCAAAAGGTGACTTCAGTCTTTGCCATTCCAGATCACTGCTCCTTCGTTTTGCAAGGGGAGTTAAGGGTGGGTTCCTCATCTATTGTACAGCCATTACACTCATACAAAGATAACCAGATACCAATCCTGGAATGACGTGCGCAAGCTGGAGCGTCGCAGGTTCCACAAATCTTGATGAAATTTGCATCGACAACTGAACTTCCTTAGATGACCACAAGGAATTTCCCTCCAAGTTTTGAGGCTACCATACTCTGTAAAATGCCAGGGTCAATGCATCAGAGTAATGTACTGAGATTTCAGAGAACTATAAACAGCTGATGCCAAAATAAAATCACCCCACTACAAACCTGGTGCCCAGATTACCTTCTTGCACCATGTTACGGGAGTGTGAACACTGAGTCAGTCACTGGAGGTGGAGATAACAGACAGAAGTGTATTATCACTTCTACTGCACTTTTCTTTCTCCCTATATATGAAATGGTGCCTGGAAGCTTAAATAAGCACCCACAGTGAAGTGTTTCATCTGAGTTCACCTGCAAAGCCTACACCTGCATCAACAGACAGCATCTGGCACAATCTCCATCTCCACAAACTATTAAGAACTGCACAGGTAAAAACGTCAAAGCCATTGCTGCTGAGATGTGATTCTAGTCGCAGGACTGGCTGCCCCCGCCCCGGTTTGCCTACAGACTGGAGTAATGCCTCAGGATGGGGTTTTCTTGTGGAGGGGTGGTGATGGCATTTGGTGCTCTGTTACTCTGGCATGGGCGAGGGGATTCTGCAGGAACCCCTTCCAGGCCAGGAATGCATTTTGTAACCACCCCTGCCTCGGCATTCTTGGTTGCTCCATACCGTCATATGCTTCGAGTCACACAAGGTTCTCTTTGTGTGAGGTACCTCAAAATGGCATCTCCCTACTCCTCAGTGCTGCCAGGCATAGGGGACATGTCCCTCATGTGACACATACCAACAGCACATATGTCAGCTTTTTATTCCCTAAAAAACCCAAAACCCCAGGTTTTTTTCTCTCCACAGCAGCATATGTGTGATAAGCCAGCTGTCAGGGAAATACCATTTTCAGCTTCGTGCCCTGCAAGTAGGTTGAACAAAACAGCATATTGCCACATTGTTCCAAGAGTGTGAGGGAGAAGAAAGGAAAGGTTTAACTTTTGCTGTTAGCTCCCAGTTCCTTTGTGGCAGACATGGCTCCATCAGACACAATGGCTTTGTTACAGCACATTTCAGGCAGGGCTCAAGCATTGAATATTCAGCAGGGCTCCAGGCTAGCGATTCTGTTGCAACTAGGTTTCTTGTCTTCCAGGAAGCCCTTGACAAAGGTCACAAACAATTTGCTCGTTCCTCTTATTAAAATAAAGATGGAAAGCACTGATGATAGCTCTGCCCAGCAGCTAACTTCATCATCTGTAGCAGCTCCAACATATGCTCGTGAGATAATGAAAAATATAGCATTAAATACAGTGGCAGATTGAATCTTGTTTCAGGGTAAATATAGTAAGTCATTTTTTTTTCCTCCTCATTTCCTCAGAACCTGTTTAGCATTAGACTGTTAATATCATCACTGATACATGACAAAACCATTGCATAATACACTGTATTTGAAGCCAGCCCCCCCATAAAAGTGAGCAATGACGAAGTGTGAACATTACTCAGGCACTGATAGTAATAGAGTGCTCCAAGCCAGCCCTCTTCCGGATGTTTCCATTCAAACACCTTCAAAGAACGGGACATTGGGCCAGGCTGTGCACCTCAGCTTCCCACCTGCTAAGTCAGGTTCAAGACGGAATCCCTTCAGGCTTCTGTCCAGTTCCTGCAGCTCCACCCGTGTCCTTGGCCCTGAGGTTGGGCACTGCTGCCCTGCTCGCTGCCAAATCTTTCCTCAACTTGTGTTCTTGTCAACATGGAAGACAGCTGATTTATCTTCTCCAAGGAATCTTAATTAGAAGCCTTGACAGACTTTGTAGACAAACCGCATCTTGCAGAGAACTGCTCAAATTCTCTGGATGCTTCACCGCTGCCCTGCAATATTCCTCTCCAGGCATCTCTCCTGACCCGGGGCCCATCTGAACAGCCAAAGGCCTTTTGCCTGCAGAAACTTCTTGAGCACATCCTCACACCTCTCATTACAGTCAACAATTCCAACGAACATCTCCGCAGAGTGCACAGTAGCTCCCTTCTGACCTTCATGAGGAGTGGCAGTTCTGCCACATCAGCCAGGTGATGCACGCGAGTGGTGGCCAGCACGTCACCTCTGTTCCCACTGCTGGATGTCGTGCGTTGCCGTTCCCACTGTGCTGCTGAGGGCGCAGTTCAGACAGCACGGACACACGAGAGAGACAGCAGCAACCAAACAGGTCCGGAAGGCCAATATTCCAAGTAGGCACCACTTTTTTCTGGTTTGCAGGTGGCACAGTGCTGTTTGTGAGCTGCCTTTCCAAATGAGATACCCCACCTACACTTACGTGTAGCTACTTTACGTAAAGACTTTCTGCACTATGGACATGTAGCCTGACGTCTGCATCTTAAATCCTGGTACTTGACTGTCTTGTCTATTTCCTCCCAATTAAACCAATGTCAGCTCTGTGGCTTGAAGAAGCCAAATCCATGTTCCTTACTGGCAGATCTGCAAGAACCCCACTCACAACCACATTCAATGAAACACTAGGGTTTAAATGAGCAACCAGTTCATTACTATTTACTATAAATGGTTCTAAATACCCCAAGTCCTATGGCTAGATTTTTCTAGCGATGCTAGAGCAAGAAAAATAAATTTCTTGGAAATTGCTTGAAGCTATTTTAGTCAAGAAGCCAAGGACTTACAGACATGTACAGATCCCTGCAATTTCCATTCCCATTGCTGTTAGCAGCATCATGCAGCTGTCCTGCTGTCCATTCACATAAAATGAGAAATTAGGAAATCAATTAGCCCATACTGCAGCTGGAAAAACTGAGACTCAGCGGATCAAGGTGCCTTCTCACCCACACCGGAAGAGCTGTTAGAAGCGCTTAGGCACAACCAGGCATCGGCTGGGACAGGGACACACAGGCATCACAGCCAGTGGTTCTGGGCTCTGAAGACAATCAGCCAGATTTGCTTAGAGAGAGGGAAATCCCAGGCAGAAGACGGAAGGTGGGAATGAAAGACAGGAAAGAAGACGCACCCAGTTTGCAATGCCACGTGCAGATTGAGCTGTTTGGTATTCCCAGCTGAGGAACCATTTTACTGATGGGCAACTGTCCTGGGCCAGTTGCACAGAGCAGGCGGGTCAGTCCAAGTTTCTCACACCAAAGAACTGCTCCTTGCCCAAGCCTGGCTATCTCTGAATAGCAGAGCCCATCTCTTGTGTTCCAGGGAACTTATCTAACCATAGGCAGTTTATACGCATTTCCCTGTGTGCCCATTCCATCTCTCAGCTCCAACAGCTCATCGCCCTGACATACTCCCAACAGATGCCATCACACACAGCTAACCAAGCTGCTCTTTCCAGCCTTGTCTCTTGAGATGGGCACTGCTGCTCTCTTTCCTCATCTGTCCCTGTTGCCATTATCTTTTCTGTGCCTTGCACAGTATTCCCCTGCCTTTATGTGAAATACCAAAACAAAAAATATATGTATTAAAAAAAAAGGAAAACAAAAAACCCCACCACCACCCCCCTGCCAAATCAAACCAAAAAAACACAAACAAACAAACAAAAAAACCTCCAATCCCCTACAACAACAACAAAACAAAATAACCTAAGGGAACTTGAAAGAAAGCAGTAGGGCTGAATTTCAGCACTTTTCTAAATCTTTTCAGCAGTATTTACACTAAAAGAAGCAATAGTTTTTAAGTTATTTGATACAAAATGCGACTGTAAAGAGAGCCAGAGTGCTCTGGGACCGGCCACACAAGAACAGCGGCAGTTCCAGGCATCAGCACCCTCATGCTGTTTTCTCAGCCCATGCCAGGTACATGGTCACACCAATGGCAGAAAACATCAGAACCCAATCAGCACCTGGGCACCTGTGGATAAGCATTACCTTACTAAGCCCAGGTCAGAACACCCTCACGTACATCTCTGCTCTCCTTGCAGCCTCTCCAGGAGCCTCAGGGAAGAAGGCTGACACAAGGGGGAATGAAGAACTGGCCAAGCCAGAGTGACAATGCAATCACTCGATCATCATTAAGGTGATAATATATGGCCAGCTGCTGCTCAGACACCCCTCCTATCAACGGCTGGCCACTGACCTCACACAACTTCACAAGTTCTTTTTTCAAACATTATTTCAGATGTTTCCATTCCTTTAAAGCCACTCCTGCTCATAGCTAAGTAAGTAATTTGCTATTCCCACCTGCTATGTAAATTGATTAATCACAGACAAACAGAAGGCTGGTTCTCGTGCTGATGAGGAATGAAATCTGTATCAACTGCTCTTTGTGACACTTAGGTTTCACAAAACTTCCACCAAAGCTAAACCTTCAGCCTGTGCTCCAGCTCCAGACTTAAATTTCCTCAGGCCAAAAGGGAAAAATCTTTCAGAAAGCTTTTAAACTCCCTGAAGATCACAGCACAAGGAACAGAAAGATGATTTTTTTTATTTCAGCCCAATGCAATAAACATTCCATCAGGCACACAGGGCTACACAGATGGTTCCCGAAGGGAATGGACCATCTTTCAAGGGCCAGTTGCAAAGTGACACCATCACTTTGTCACTCCAGCCTCCCACTTAAGGCAGAGTTGGAAGTTCTTCATAAAGCAGCATTCCACAGATGGCAACGTTTACACATGATGTATATCACCTTTAGGGAACCTCAGAGGTTGTACAGCATTAAGGATGTCCCCTGGCACTGTCATCCATCACAGGATCGAAGTGAGAAAGTTACAAAGGAACCCTCCCAGGTGAGGCAGTCAAACTCTGTACTTTGCCAAGAAGTATGGAAAACTCTCCCAGCACTCAACAAGCCCAGGAACCATCAGGACAACCCCTGAAAGCAGCAGCAGTGTCCTCCCGACCTCCAACAGAATGATTTCACCATTACAGACTCCTCATCTACTCCTCACAGAACCCTCTTTGACAAGAGGAAGGCACATCACTTACCTGATGGCCACTGTGCTGATTCTCTCAGCTGAGAAGCTGAGGAAGTGCTGTTTCCTGACCCCAGGAACTGTGTGCAACTGTCAGATATCCACAGGAAACCCTGTCAGTGGGGGCTTGGGATCAACGGCTCCCCAGCCCAAGAGTACGGGGGTGAGACAAGGAAGCTGCAGTTGGTCACTGCCCAGCAGGGGCCCTAAACAAAGCTGCACCCCTGCAGAATTCCATGGGAGTTGTGGATCGGTGCAGGTGCCTAGACCACCATGGTGACCCTACAGAGCCACGAACCTGTGCCAGGAGGTCCCTCCTTTGGCACCAAACCTGCAAGGTGCCGCCAGTGTTGCTGAAGACAGGAGCCAGTGACAGGCTCTCACACCCTCCGAGTAGGATGAAGACACTTTTCTTCCTCCCCAGGCACTACATACCCAAGCTCATTAATATCCAATTCCTTTGAAGCATTTCTGCTGAAAACTTCCATTTTATTACACACACGGACCCCTCCGTCCCCTGGGACTGCAGAATACCTCTACACGCCAGTTACTGCTGGACTGCCCCAGCCCAGCAGAAATGCTTCCAGCTGTTAAACACTGCTCATAGATCACACACAACTTGCTCAAGGCATGACTCGTAGCAGCTGATGGCCATGTGAGGGTCAGCATGACAGCAAGGCTCTGGATACCTGCTGCACAGCAGCACAATGTCACAGTTCATGGAACTTCTCTGAAGGAGAACGTCGGCAATGCCCATCACACACCATGGCAGCAACAGGCAAGGCAGAAGACTCACCTGACTGACACCTACATGCAAGTAGTACACAATCAGACACACACTACCTGTAGCAGTGGGCCTCCTGTTCACTGACGCCCCTAAGTCAAGCACTACCTGTCTCCTATGTCTCACTAGTTCAGAAGTAAAGCTTTACAATTAAGGATGAAAACCCAATCTGCCGTGAGTATCAGCACAGCTGGTCCATATAAGAAGAGACAGGTTATAAACCTGGCTAAGGTCACTTTCCTCCCTTACTCCCGCAAAAGCTGCTTATCCCAAGGCAGCAGCATTCACCTCCTCAGCCTGCCTTCACGTAGTAACTCCTCTTTAAGTTCTGATACAGCCTCTTCCTCTCTCAGCACCTTGTTCTCCCTTCCCTCCTCCCACTCAGCCCATGCAGTAAAAAAAATAAAAACAAACAACCCCAAAACAACAACCCACAATAATCTTTCCATCCCTCCTGCGAGCATGTGTTTATCTCTTTATTTTTAAATGTTACAGCTTCCCAACATCTGTCTCTGTGTGGTATAATCTTACTGATGAAATATTTCATGTTTTCCTTGAGCCCTCATCAATATGTCTCTGTGTTATCAGCTTAGCAGATGGAGACACAGAAGGAATAACCTCAGCTTACCTGGGTGATTTCTTCTTAAGTACATACTTACTATACTCCAGGACAAGAATCACAATTATTTTAGCAATGTAACATATCTCTGTGTAGCAAACTAAATTCTCCCCTCTAACATCACATATGCCCTACTGCACTGCAATCTTCCCCTTGGATCCTCCTAGTTCTTCTCACTGAAAACTACTATTTCCAACCTCATTTCCTAGAGACTGAATAACTCAAGGAGGCACTGGGGCCACCAGAAAAGCCACCTGCCTAGCCAGGAGCTGCACCTCCTTTTCCCATACTAGATCTCACTAGTACTGTTGATCTCCACAGCCCTTACCCAGGTGACTGTTCCTTAAGTTCCTAAAGAAATGCCACCGAGACACCTCTGGGACCTCCAACCTGCGACAATGCTGTACAATGCCCATATCCCAAAAAACCTCACCACTTTTCCCACTTCATGTTTTGGAGGTTCCTCTCTTCTCCATGCAGGTAAACACTCCAATGATTATAGTAAGCAAAGAGGTGTCCTTAATACTATCTCACTATGGAATCCAGCCTCCAAAAGCCTTCCTTCCCTTTTGGCACAGCTGGGTTTTGTGTTAGCCCTCTGACGTAACCAAAGACACTTGACCATCACCAGCCCTGCTGTATGTGACTAAAAGAACGGAGGTATAGGTCTCATCTTTACCACTTGGCTGTTCCTACAGCACAGACACACTGATCTGCACCCAAAAAAGCCCTGATCTGAGCAACACTGTGACCCTCATCCACTGAGCACTAAGGCAGGTACCAGCCCAGAGCATAGCCTGCAGCCAGAAAGCATCTGGGAAAAGAAAAGCTATTCTTTGTATCAGCTCAACCTAGGTTTTGGCTAAGTCACCAAATTCCTGTCAGCTCATTCTAACTCCTGGCCTCGGCCTTGCAGTCAGCATTGAAGCAAACTCAAGTACCACCAAGTACTTGGAAGTAACTGTAAGGAGGAGGTGCACTTAGCAGGAGCAGCATGCCGACACAGGCCAGCCCACCTGTCTGCACCTCCATGGACATTTAGCATGTCCCCCCCACGCCTGCCAGCACGAGGGTCCAGCGCCAGCCCCTGCCCCGAGGAGCAGGTCCAGGGGTGCATGGGCAGTGCTGCTGTGGGGAACCCCAGGTGCAGTCAGCAGGAGCTGAACCCAGTGCACCACAGCTCAGCCCAACACATCAGGGAATGAGAGCTCAGCTGAAGGGTATTTGCTGTAGGTTAGGGCATGTTGGGGGGAGGGTTTTTATTTATTTGGTTTATAATCCTATCTGAATAAAGGTAAACACATAGGGATTATAAATGAAATAAATCTGAATCAGGATAGAACGGGGGTGGGAGAAAAAAAAATCTCAAGAGGGTCAGGAGATAATGAAGATTATACCTCAATATTGGGATTATGATGTTAGTTCTTTATTTCAATAAAACTGGATAGAGATCTTTTATATCAGGGACAGAGCTTAGCTGTAAGGACAAAGTAATCTTCTGGGAATTATGCACACAAGCTCGACATCATTTTTATTGGATGGCTGATGAACTGGAAAACTCCAGGATAGCCTGGTTTTAATTTGTAATCTTAATTTTCATATAAATCGGTACAGTTGGAGGAAGGGGGGCAGATGTAGAGGGACTCTGATGCTGTGCTAATATTGCAGCATTAAGACAGCACATGCATTAGGCTACAACTGTAACTCATCTACTATCTGATCCTGTCTTTCTGTCTATCCATCTGTCTTCCATCTTCACATCTATCTATTCATCATTTCCCCACCAAAAAATCTCTGCAATGACCCAATAGCAGAAGAGACTCAGTATAACATTTCATCCACCAGGGTCTATCCACAGTATACCTACAAAGCTCTTGCTTATTAACATCCAGGTTAAATTCCTGGCCTCTGAGATATGGGGACTCCCACCTACGGCTCCTCCGAGTGCTCACTTAGCACAACTACAACACAAGTGAAATGGACCATCCAGCTCCCCACCCCAGAATTTAGGCTCTGCCTCAATCCACTAGAAATCATTTGGCAACTCTGCTTTTTATTCTGCAGAGTTCAGTTATTTTTCCTGCCTCCGTCACCACTGTCTTCAGGAACAGGAAAGGGAAATACAAGTGAGATGGGACTGTGACAGATGCATCATGGGTCCAAGAACAGAGCACTGGTCTCATCAGCAGCTCTGTCACACAGGGTTTGCACACACACAGAGCAACTATTTCCCTAACAGTGCCGAGCTGCACAGCCATCAGCAGTGACTGACCGCCCCGGAATTGATTTATTCTATCACTAACACACAGTTTACACAAGCATTGGATTGCAGGAGCCATCGCCTGTACTCCTCTACCTTCCTGCTAAGTACCAAACCCACAGCACTGATGGAACAGCTGCTTTCATAAAAGCAGCAATAACCAAAGGAGCTCCCAGAATTCCACAGCACCTGATTCCATAGCATCAAAACAAGATTTCCAGGGGGAAAACTGAAATGCCAAAAAGGTTTCTATTTCCTTATGCAGATATCCTGCAATCTTAGCCTTTAAAACATGGCCTATTGGTGCCGAGACAGAGGAAAAAGGAACACCAAACTTCTTCCACTCCCCAATATGCAGTAACTGCAAAACACGGAATGGGCAAAGCCAGTTTCTACAATCTGCTTGACAGCAAAATGGTGAGTGAATAACAGAGGAGAGTCTGATCGACTTGTACATAATCTTAAAGAGTAAGTTTCTTTATTTTATCCCAGTCAGGAATGCCTTTAATCAATTCCCACTTCCGCCTTTGTTTCCGAGATGACACGGTGACATGCTGGCAGAAATACTGGGTGAGCAAGTAGGACAAAGGGCTTGTTTCCCTTTCCCTGTTCCTCCTCCTCCCCTGCCACATACGTCTCTCCAAGTTCTTTCCCCACCCCAATCCTCTCCTCTGGAGAGCCAACAAGAAACCAAAAGGAGCGAGCACCAGCAGCAGCAGCTGCCACAGCAGTGCAACGAATCACCAGTGAGCCTGGGAAGAGAGTGGAAAATCATGCCAGATAATGCCATGGCATCCAAGCAGGAGATCAAGATGTGTGTGATGACATCTTATTCTGGGCTTCCAAAGAGCCTCCGAGCGCCCCATCAAGCCTTCCGAAAAAAATCAGACAGTTGTGCACAGACAGACAATTCTGGCTGCAAGTTCATCAGAGCGATGAAGGGAGGGGCAGGGGAGAGATGAGGATCAAATGGTCAATTAACATAATGGCTCAAGATTAACAAGGAGGTGCCCCAAGACACTAAGACCAGAGTTATTCACAGTCATTAGTCATGATTTAGAGAAGAAGCTGAGAAATGAGGTGACAACCCAGGCAGATAATAACAACTCATTTGGATTAGTCCAACCTATAGAAGACTTCGAGGAACACAGAATAGATGAAAGACAGAACAATTACAGCAGTAAGTAATGAGCACTGGAACCAGTAATGGCAATGCTCCTGTGCCAAATCCCAGGCAGAGACTACTGTGGATCTGAGAAGTCAGCCAGGTGTTTGGGACAGCAGGACAAGGAACCTGTCTCTATACTGGTACAGACATGGAAGAACAGACAAGTGTGCTGGAAGTCATACTGAAACCTGGCTCCAGACACAACCATGAGCACAGGTGCCCTATTAAGGGGCTTGCATTTGGTTTTTTTCCTTTAATGACATACAATCATTTCAGAAAATGACAGAGATGATTACACTCAGCAAGGTTGAAAGGCAGCCACACAAACTCAAGATCAAAATCCGTTTTTGTATTTTTGCCATTTGTCCTTCAAACCCATTGTACCCAACTTTGTTCTTGTAATAAAACCAGGACAATTACATATTTTTCCATCTCAGACAGTTGCCACAAGCAAGACTTTATCTTTAAAAATAGCCACCTATCACCACACATCAAATATGCTCACCCTTGGTTTTACCACTCTGCCTCTGTCACTTTGCAATTGCCCATTTCAGAATTTTTTTTTTTCCTTTTTCACTTTTCCATGGAATATTTGGGCTGCTTATCACCAGCAAGAAGTCAGATGACTGCCACATCATTCAGTGTAATGTTCTCATGTTTCTGCTGCATTACTTCCTGACAGCACAAGTATACAGAACATAAGACACTTCCAAGACATTAATTTTATCACATTGCTATATCCAGGTATCCATGGATCACCAGTGATGTTATATGAACAAGTTAAAAAAGCATCTATAAATTACAAAGCAAGCAGTGGAGATCCAGGGGAGAAACAGAATTCCTTTCAAAATGACCACTGTTCTCTCATTTGGTGGACAGAAGTGAAAACTACTTAGTTGTGAGAACAGAGCCATTTTCTATCAGTGTTATGCAGTATTTTTCAGCCTTCCAGTGTTCCTGTTGTTTCCAACCATTTTTAACTTCATACTAAGTTAAGAAAAGATACAGGAACACAAAAATTTCCTGGCTCCCCTGCCTGTGCTTCTCCTCAGGACCATCACACCACTTACCAGCTATGACCCAGCCCTGAGCTCCATCCTTAGTGACATCCCAGAGCCCCAGGGATCCAAGCACATTCCTCAGCAAGGCAGCAAAGCGAGTGCTGGCACACAGCTGGGAGTGTGCCCTGGGGACAGATGGTACACGGGGTCCTGGCAGCAGGACATCTCAGCTCCAGATCACCTCAGCCCTTGCAGCCCAGCTGGGGAGTTGGTCTTGACCTCACATAACTCTTCAGAAAGAGAGTGTTCAGGGAGAAACAAGAGGCCTTCCGTTTGCACAGCTCAGACTGCAGACGAATGGATGCCCCACCGCAACTCGTCGCCAATGGAGGATGGAAAAGTCCATGGCCCCCAAAAAACCATTTAATACATTAACTTCCCAGAAATGCTAAAACACCAAACCAGCTCACTCACCACAAACTATTTCTCGTTCTTATCTGTGCACTACTCAACTGCACTGTTTGTGGCAATCAAACTAAAAAACTCATTTGAGCTGAAACGATGTTTTTCACATGCTTTACCAAGACTCGCTGCCCAGAACACCCCTGCAAGCAGGCTGCCATTGTGAATAGAGAACAGACACATTTCTCTTGCTGCATCAAGGATCTGGGCTGTATAATCCAGTACCCACAGTCTCCAGTCTAGCCCTGGTTTGGTCCTTCCCTTCCCCTAACCCCTAGAGCCTCATGGCACGGAGGCCTAGCCCGTGCATAATCTCAGTTACAGCAGCAGTCAGGGTTATGGTGCACTGCCTGTTCCTGGTACTAGTTCCTGCTAAGTTGCCATCAATGGCAAGGAGAAGCAACTAAAAGCTCCTTTGGGTTCCAGCTGTCATCTTGCCTCCTTATGCCATCTTTTCTTGCAATTTCAGGCTTGCTCCCTCCAAATGCGCTTAGTTAAAAGCTTTTCTTTTGGCTCTCAGGGCAAAGACTTCAGTACTAAGTAGCTTTCCCACTGTCTCCATCTAATCTTCCTATTTATCAACCTGAAGATTCCTCAGCTTTGCTAATCTTTCCTGAGACCGTATTATCCTGAGAGCGATTTTCTAAGGAAGAGAGAGTTAACCAAGCTGCCTGATAATTGCCATTTGGAACTTCTGCTCTGACTTTGCACGCTATGCTCCAGCTCAGCCAGGACTGTATCATTTGGTAGCACACAACTCCAGCCTGCCCTCAATTCCTGTTTTCTCCTGAAGGATTTCATGGGCCCACATCTTTCATACCCAGCATGGAGAAAAGCAATTCCCTGTTAGCCCCTTGACTCCTGCATCCACAACAGGACCGTGTTATCTGTGGTTAGCAGCACTACCACAGCTGCTAACAGACATCAGCTTTAAGGGGAAAAAAAGCACAAAGCTGTTCTTCAAGGTAAACCTACCCACCGGAGCCCTTTTCTCAACAGGCTGCCCACCAGGCAAAGCAGCTTTCCTTCCTGCTGCACTAGGCAGTGCCTTGATCTTGAAGGCAGGACTGCCCTTTCTTTATTTACAAACCTGCGAAAATCTTCTCCCTTATAAATGCTAGTTGTTCTCTAAAAAGGGTGACCAAGAACAAATCCAGCCCTCACACAGCCAAGGATACCCATCATGCTATCACATCACCAAAATTCCTACAATAGTCTTAAGCAAAGTAGACCTGCACTATTTAGTTTCCCCCTACTCAAGGTGGGAACGGCAGCAGAACCAATAGACTTTCAGGTGGATATCAACTGATATAGAGCACATTATATGGATTTATTCTTTATTTCTATGTAAAATATACACAGCAGTCCAAACACTTCTCTACCAGGTTGAAGACAATGCTATGTACAATATAAGCACTTAGGCTTTTAAAATGTATTTGTATATTACACGTAGAAGTATTCCTTGTATCCACATGATTCCAGACGATCCCTTCAGTCACCTGGCTGCGGGAGGCAGGCATCCCTGTATCCCACATTCAGCAGCAGGTAATCCTGTCCCTCATGGCACCTTTCTTCCACCTGTGTCTAAGGGCTGCTTTAAGAACTGCCTTCCCTGCCATTTCGCACCAAGGTGGAAAAAAGCAGCTTGCACAAACCTGGCTTTTTGTTGAGACTTGCTGAACATCAACCAGCTTCGGCCTTAATGAGGGGCTTTCCATTGGATGTTTAAGTCCCTGACTTGGAGGAGGCTGATGACACCCTCAGCAGAACTACAAACCACGAGAGCAGACACAGATTCAGCACTGCCATCTTCCAGTATCGGACACAGTAAGCAAAGGCCTAGTTGTTACCAACCATTTCGTTTGTTCACAAGGAAACTCCCAAGTCTTTAAACAAGTAAAAACAATTCTACCTTCCCTAATTCCAAACTTCTCTACTCTGCTAACATACTGCCTGGAAAACACCTTCAATTTTGCTTTCTTCCAAACAAGAACACAAGCTAAGCAACAATTTTAGTACCCACCCCCATCCTGTATGATATCTTTTTAATCAAGAATCCCAGGTTAATCCCAGCTTTCAAAACGCAATAATCATAGAATTTTTTTATACACTACACTCATTCCACAACTGGACATGAAAATACCTAATCCTGTAAAACTACACAAATTTCTGATCAAAGTATATAGCAGGTAAATCAAACCTGAAATGAAAGGATTAGAAAAGGTTACAGTAATCGTTTTCTGTTAAATAACACAGAAGCAGATTTCACTGAATCTTGCTCTGTAATTCCCATCTGGAAAAGCAGCACTGGAGGAATGAACAGGTTTGAAGAAGGCCTTTTTATGACATGTGTGAAGTAAACCCCAGCAATCGGAGCCCATCCTAATCCTTCATCCAACAGCTGTCCTTGGCATACAACCACGGTCGTGCTGATCAAACCCCTGTCCTTGGGACGGCTACACCGATCCGTACAACTTGTGCTCTTCCCCCAACACTGCCCATCAGATTCCCAACTTTGCCAACCCAGCTGAGAGCCAGGGGTGGCCTTCAAGTTCTCTTTGCCCTAGCCAGCACCCACTTGCTCTCTCCAGTAGCGCACATCCCATCGTGCAGGGATACCATGGCCAGTGGCGCTCCAGAGACTAATCAAAGGACACTCACAGGTGCTGTTCTGAGATCCCTACCCAAAGGGCCACCTCTACCTCCTCCACCCCCTCCTTTTCATTAAGTCACACTTAAAAAAGGAAGACCTTTTGCTAGCTCCCACTGAAACCTCAAGGTACACTTGGGAATGTGGCATGGATATGAACTCTGCACCCACCTAGCACCAAGGCCCCTAAGGACAAGGAAACCTGAAGGCTTCCCTCTTCCTTGCAGATAATCTGAAACCAAGAAATCACCTTCAACTTGATTCACCAGGATCTGAAACATCCCCATGTGGGCAGCTCAGCACTGCAAAGCATCACAAGGGAATCTCACCCTGCTGTGCGTGGAGATGCAGCACGCACAAGTTACTTGCTCCGGTTTTACCAGAACCCGGGAGGGCGGGAGGACAACAACCACGCATGTTCTAACCAGGATTTAGGCTGTGCCTGTATAAACCTCTTCTGTACTCATTTCCAAGTGTGGCCTTCCCAACACTTCAGAGTCCTTTGGAAATGCCCCCTCAGCAGCAGCCGCAGGAAAGCAGCTGCTCTGTCAGGCCTAGCTATCAGCATCAGGGCCTCAGGGAGCTCCAAGACCATCCATACCTGCATCTCTGCAGCCATCCATCCCACACAGAGGGAGCATAAAAGCCCAGCTACTGCTTCTGCGTGTTGCAAGTATCGCATGTTGCAGTAGAATTCTCCCTCTTGCAAAGCCAACAAATGCCCTGACCTTGCATAAGACATCTATTTTGTCTTCTTGCAACACGCTAATTATTGTTCTGGCACCTTGGCCTTCTCATGAATCCAATAAAGCATGAAATGCCTCTGCACAGAATCGCACTTCATATTTTCTGTCCCATAAGTTAATTACTTCCCTGCTTTTCTTCATTTGGTGGGGGAATTAACCCATACAGCCTATGAGAATGAACTGATACAGCGAGAAACCTGCTGTATGCCTCTGCTGTCCATTTCAGAGACTTTTGCCCATCTAGTACTTCTTCTCAACTTATAAGCTACAATTCAGGAACCAAACAGATCCATCCTGTTCTGACAGCAGCCCGCAATGTATTAACCAGGGTGCTACAAACAGGAAATTCAGCATTTCTTTGTTTTAAAACCATGTGAAAGCCATAAAATGATGCGCTCCTGCACAATGAAAACAATGATGGAAAACAAGTTAACATTGACTCTGAAAAAAAACAAGAGGAACTGTCAGGAAGTAAAAGGTACCTGTGCAGTTAACAAATAGGGAAATGCTGTCTGATGTATCCTTTTTTATTTTATTTTTAAATAATGGAAAGAAACAAATAGTCAACTAAAAGTAGAAAAAAATCCATCGCAGACCAAACACTACCAACCCATCAAACTCCATCAGGACCTTTCCCCCACAAGTACTTCAGGAGTATTGCTAACAACCCTCCCTACTTAAAGATGATCTTGCTGTCAAAGGATTAATGCAGATACACTGTCCATCAAGATTCTGAAGGCTTTTTGGTTTCTTATCTTTTCTGGAGCTACTGGAAAACTGGGAATAGAAAATCATACACTAAAAAACCTGAAAGCTCAGGATTTTATATTAAATTATCCCTATTTTTTGTTTTGTTAAATACAACTCATCCAGTCCGAGCCGGGGACATCAAGGGTGTCATTCTGTGATTCAGAAAGCACAGGAAGCCACAATGAGTTCTCTGTAATTTACAAGGAGGAATAAAGACAACCTGGAAGACTCCAGCCCATGTGTTCTTCAACAGACCTCAGAGGGCACTGAGAGCCAAAACCAGCCTCCCTGCACAATACACTTCACTGTCACTAGGTTAGTATTTGTTGCCAGGGCCTTCTGAGCATGTCAGAGAAGCCTTACCAGAGCTGCTAGATCCCGAGCTCCTGGGCTTCTCCTGTTCTTTCCTGTACTCAAGAGCCTCCAAACCAGGACCTCATTCCAGCTGTTGGCAAGCCCTGAGACAGACATATGTGCCTGAGGCCTCAGGGATAGCTGCAGTTCCATCTAGGATGCTATCTGGGCACAAAGTGCCATCATGGACTTCCAGCTCCAGAAGTGGTACCAGCCTAAAGCTCCTGAGCACTGAGTAACCTGCAGGCTGACAGGGAGCTATGGAGCACCTGGCTTCCCTCAGCTCATGCTGAAGGGGGAAACAAACCCAAGCAAGCTCAGATACAGGCTGGTTCCACCGTGCTTCACCTCTTGTTCTTCACAGCTCAGTACAAACCAGGCCATAATGCAGTGCGAGTTGCCAGCCCATCCTGATGATGTAGTCATTTCCAATTGGCACTTGGGAGCAGTGAAGATGGGAGGCATTACTCATCGCCAAGAGTACAGATGTTTCTAATTGCTTTCCATTACCAAGAATAACAGCTGTTTACATCTATCAGCAAATAATTCACAAGAGCTCCAGACTATTAAGATAACACACCCCACCTGGTCACCATCACAAGTTGTCAAGGCCAAGGTAGTGGCTGCCAGAATCCCCTTCTGCATCTCTGTTCATCAAATGACAGCATGTGTCACCTTCAGATATCCTTATGCTACCCCACAAGCCCTGGCTTCTTGGTGGCCTGACAGACCACACGGACATATGGATTCTTCATGGCCTCGCACTAAATGTTTTACGGTTATACCACAGTCAAGGGCAAACGACAGGAGCGAGGGACTTGTGAATAACCCAGTAAAAGAAATACCCGCGCTTGTAATAAGCTGGTTAACAAAAAAGTGTGCCTGCTTTGTGCACATTTGTGTGCAGAACAGCCTTTAAAAACACCCCAAGTAGCTGTCAACGGGTACAATTCTGCAGCTCTCTCATGCCTTGCCCAGGGCGCAGGTAAGGGGCCTGCACAAAATGGTCAGCGCAGGAACTCACTGCTCCCTTCACTGACTCAAGCTACCTTTTTCCAGGCTGGCACAGGCCACGAACTCATCTTCTGCACACCAGCCCATCTAGGCAGGAGGGACTGTCCTTTTCTAGCCCTCCACAGCTGGGGGCCTGGGTCCGTGGCAGGGGCTCCCCACCATTTACCCCATACAAGTAGATAAGCAGCCAATTAACATTAACAATTAGGAAACAGTCAGCCTAATGCCCTACAAGTGACTGGTATCTAATGAGTTCAGCAGTATTAACCATTTCCTGGTCATTAAAGCTGCATTGTCATTTGCCTGACAGAGCTCTAAGTCCACAGGTCTGCAAACAAAAACCTGCTTGCCCAAATTCAAGTGGATTTCTACCCTTGACTCTAGGATGACCAGGCTGATTTCATGAGAAACAAAGGAAAGGAAGGAAGATGAGCCCTCCGTCAAATGTTTTGGTCTATGCATAAACCCCTCCTCCAGCCATTCCCTGGGAACTCTTTCTCATGTATAAATCCCTTGCAGAATGTATCGAATATCTCTGGCAACAGCACTGGTATAGCAGGATCTTCTTCCAACAGTATTTTACCCATTGCACTGAATTGTTTGCCTTAGAGACAGCTTTCATGATTATTATTTTACAACCTAATAACTAAATCCTTTAATTACTGACATACACTTGACCCTGCTGCACTTTGGCCCATGCTGAGCAGCAAGCACTGCTTTAATTAGATTAGGATCAATGGGGCACAAATCCTTCAAAGGGTCAGTGTGCTGTTCCTGAGGTCAAGACACCAAAACCAAAAGCATTTGTACAGAGTACCTAATTTGGAAGCTGCTCCTCTTTCAGATGTGTCATCTGTGCCCCCCTCCCAAACTGCCAGCCAACCCCTGCTCCATCCTTTACACCTTAAAAAGAAGTTCCAAAGGGTTCTTCTGTGAAGTTACTGCAGCAGGACACATAGGACCCTTTGATCTACTTTTGAGAACTGTATTCAGCCCCTCAAGCTCAGGAATGGGTCTCTTGGGTTAGTCCGTCGTGGCCTTTTGCCTTGGGAACACCCAGATGCCCAGTTGCCATCCCCTCTGCACGTTCCCTTAAACACAGCAGTCCCAGGAAAGGAATTACTTATTGCTCCATGTTTTGGTCTCCCAGAGTTGCGCAGCCATTGTTGTTCTCATGACTTGTGCTATTTCAGGGCAGTGTCTCCTGCCCAGGGAAGGCTGCCAACAGGAGCAGAATGCCATTATGAGAGGAGGCTGCTGTGAGCTGCCACCATCACAGGGAATTTATCACTGCGAGCCACAAGCATAATGGACTCCTTCACCAAATGACTTTGGATACGCAGGGCTTGGCACCGACTGCCATCCACATGCAATTATTAAACTGCAAATGCATGTAATAGGAGCAGGGGACAGGGACATCGCATCAGTGCAGGCAGCCATCTCTTAGCAGCTCTGCACACACAGGCACAGGAATT
Source organism: Edolisoma coerulescens (assembly GCA_013397115.1). Classification (NCBI taxonomy): domain Eukaryota; kingdom Metazoa; phylum Chordata; class Aves; order Passeriformes; family Campephagidae; genus Edolisoma; species Edolisoma coerulescens. Next base: position 348,626 of record VWZW01006570.1, read on the forward strand.
CACTCCAAGAGTCCAGACTGCCCGACAGGCTGGCAGGAAAAAAAAAAAAATCACTGAAAAAAAAGAAACTCCAGAACTTTGCTAAACCCAGCAGCTCAGGAGAGACATTAATATTGAATGCTTTTGGCTGGGAGAGTGAGCTGGCTAGAAAAATCCAGATACAGAAGCCACAGCATTATTCGTAAACCTTTGATGCCCCAACTTTCCATCTTTCCCTGCCCTGTTCTGGATTACGGACCAACAACATGAACTCCATAAGGCACATGGACCTTTCCCAGCAGCCACTTCCTAAAAAGGCAACTATGTAAGTAGTTTATTTTCTCAAGCCTCCAGCAGCTCAAAACTATCACTCCAAGAACAAGCTTTTCCCTCTGTGTGCCCATGTGATGCTTCTAGGCCAAGCCAGGAAGGGAAACCTTGTACCTGTGAATACAGACGGACGGGTGAATACATCCACTGGACCCAAAGCACAGGGGGAGAACCCTCTAGATGGTGCTGTCATGTGAGTCTGCAAGGCCTACGCCTTCACAGTCAGGCTAGAAACTCCAATCTTCCAACACGGTTACTACCACCTCCTACGCTTCCATCACTTCTCTCTCAAGCACATCTCTCTCAGGCTGCCTCACTTGGACCCATACTAGATATTTTCTTTAGGCCTACATGGAATTTCACTTCATAGTACAGTTTCCTAGAGCCCTACGAACCTGTTGGTTTCCCATACATCCAACAAAGGAGGTGAGATCTGTATTTAGGATTCCTGCCTTTTGCTTTACTTCTGTTGCTGAGGCTCTAAGCAATCCCAGATCAGCCAAGTAATCAGAGCTGATACACGAGCAAACACAACTGTCCATGCACATTTTTCGGCAGCTAATCAATTATAAAGATATAGCTAAGCCCATGAGGGATGTAGAATGACTTGTTACTTCCTTAATCTCTCCATTCCCCTGGGAATCCTCACTAGTTGGTGACTAGATTAGCTTCCTCACCTGCCATTATTCAGGCAGCATGCTCCCTGTGCCCTACCCTCATCCTCTTCTCTCTCATTGTGACTTTTTATATCAAATATATTGCTGTTGGACACTGCTCCCTTTTGCACTCCCATTTTTCATTGCCCCAGCATACCTCAACCACCCTATCCCGACCCATACCATAATTCTCCACCCACAGACTTCTTGCTGAAGTAATGAGTAGAGCTGTCTGTGCCTCCATTCAGTGATGCAGGCCATGTACGCCCATGATGTATGCATCAGCTTCTATAATGCCAGGATGGTAAAACTGTTCCAAACAGCATTTCAAAGATTTTTTTTTTAATTAAAAATAATAATAATAATAATAAAAAAACCTCAACAAGTTGCTCATTCTCCTGGTGGCAGCCTCTGAAAAGCTTCGAAAAACCCGAACACTTGAAAACTCCAGAAGCAGATACTGGCTCAGGTTTTGGATTTTTTTCCCTCCTTCCTGTCCTGATTTAAAATCCAGGCTCAGATTCCCACATCCCCAGGCTCCCAGTCTGGCATGCTGGAGGCTGCCACCTGGTGAGAGAGCTGGGAGTAGAGAGATTTAAGGGAAAAGACTACCAATTACCAGGAACGTAGCAGCCAAGTTTCTATCCAAGACCAACGCTCCCGCGGGCTCCTCTTCCGCCTGCGTTGAGCTCACAATGCCCAGGCAGCAGGCGCTGCAGCAGACAGCCACAGCCCCCATCTATCTGCACGCAGCTCTAACTCACCCGTATGTTTCTTGACTCGAGCACACAGTGCTGTAACTGATGTGGAAGACGGATAGATAAATGTCCAATATGTCGAGCCCTGAAACGTGCCGGCACAACCTGACCCAATTAATCTTCCTGCAGTGCCTGAGCTCTAATGGGTGCCCAGGCACACGCCATTCATCACCCCACACCCATCCATCACGCTGCAGCACATACGGGCCTGGCAGGGCTCTGCGACGCCTGGGGACAGGGCACCGCTGCAGAAGGCAGGTTCTTCAGCTCACTATTGAACTTGGTCCTGGAAGAGAGGAGCCAAAACCTCTTACCAGCACTACTGAGTTCTTATCAAGATATCCAAAGAATACAGATTCCTTGACACAACCTGCTTATTGCGACAAAAAGGAGAAGCTCCTTTGAATTGAGTTCTTGAAGCTCTTCCTTTTAAGGATGGGCTGCTCCTCGGAGATTCCCCCAGGACGAGTGACTGCACTTTCATGCTGTGTATCAATACCGTGACCGTGCCACCCTAAGTAGCATTTCCACATCTGCTGGGAAAGCAGCTCCTGAAACCTGATTTGCTCTCACAGAACTCAACATAGCCAGGGAACTCCCTCATCAAGGCTTAAGTGGCCAACTGCGGAACAACTTCTACTTGCAAATCGTTATAAGGGACCTTAAGTGGAGACTCAAATCCATCCCCATCCCAGTGCATACCATTCCTTTTTTCACGGCTACATGAAAACACACCCCAGCTAATGGGCACACAATACGGGAGATGCCAGAGCATCCCTGTGATTTACAGGATGGCTAATGAGCACATCCAACGAAGGCTTGTTGTCTCCCATAAAACCAGACGGATGTAAGCACCGATTAGAAGCAATTAACTCCATGCAGCACTAAATAACTTCCCATCATTACCGGCGTTTCTTTCCCACGCCATTAGAAGCACACGGGCAAATATATGATATATAAAAAATATATATGCAGCTGAGGAACTTGGTACTCCAAAGCCACCTCTACCACATCGGGTAGCCTGCAGGTGACAAGCCTTTTCTTGTACTCATCCTGATGCCACAACGGCCACGTAAACACAGCAGTAAAAAACCATTGCTTACAGTAACCTGAGACACATCACTCGAGTCATCACCAAAACAGCCACAAGGTCTGAAAAACAGGGATGGAATACTTGAATACTGACAGTGAAAATGCCCCAAGGATACAGCCCAGGGAATTTAGGTCCTGTCTCCTCAGAGAAGATAGACAGGAAGCCTCACTAGAGGCATCTCAGGTATTCCCTAGGGTCACCAATCATTTGTGCCTGTTTTATAAATAAGAGATTCAGAAAGAGAAAAGCAGTTAATTAACTAGTGCTGCAGGTGAATGTTTTAGGACAAGAGCTCCTAGGTATGAACTCTGCTTAGTAGCCCAAAGCACTAAGAGCCATGAGCATGAGAGGTGCTGACTAAGCAGCACCCCTGGGCTACAGCAGAAATCAGGCTGACATAGAGGAGCACCATCAACCCTTACCTATAAAGGCATTGCTAGAATGACAAGCACCTCAGAGACCTAGGCCCCAAAACCAGCAAAAAAAATTAATTCCTTGTTCATCATCTTTCCCACAGTACTCTGGTCCACTGCGAGAATTAGCAAGCAGATCAGAGCTACATTCCAGCTGGAAGAGAATCTAATCTGCAACAGCAATCCAGAGCACATAGTTCAGGAGTCAGTGTGAGAAATTCTGCCATGAAGGGTAACCAACCAAATAGCTTTTGGAAGGTGCTTTTCCCCAACTCCATCTGCTGGCATAGTTGGTTTGTACTGAGAGCAGCAATACGTGGGATTTGGGGCATTTGTAAGAAAGGAATTTCCAAAAGCGGTCTGCACTGGCATCTATCTGTTTCTGTTCAATTAACCAACAGTAACATTTACCCAAAGGAATTGTCCTCAATTACATCCACTGTACTAAAAATTATGTTTCTACAATAATTGCGTGATCATTTAGCTGAACTTTCACTAAGTTTCTACAGAAGAAGTGTTTCGTACGCATTTAAGGCTAGTTAGTTAGTATTCCTAGTGGAGATGGAAGAATTAAACATGATCATTTCCCCAATTCCTGTCCATTGCTTTGCAGACTCCGCTGGTGACCAGTAACCACTCAGAGCCAAATAGCCACTGTTCCAGTCTTACATCACAGGTACAAGTTTCACAGGACTTCCTGGGAAAGTCAGGTGTCAGAGCAAAGCCCTCAGTGCTGCTGCTAGAGAGGTCTAGTGAATACCCAGCCTCTGCTCATGGCTGCTCAGTAAGCTGCCGTCTGCTCCACTGAGGGCCCAGGTTCTGCTTGAACATCTTTACATAAAACCAACCACCATGACATTCCATGGAGTTTTGCTTGGCTGGACCAAAAACCTCTTCAAAACACAGTTGCCCACACAACAAAGACATAGGACCCTCAGATCACTGGGACCCATCACCTACACAACAGGCAGAAGGAAATGCTGTCCTGAATCAGTGCTGTTCCTAGCAGTACCAGCATATCCAGCCCAGCACACACCTGGAGCTCCCTGCCAGCAAGGGGTGTGCTGGTCAGATGGTCCAAAGATGCAGTAGCTGGCGAAATAAAAACCTTTTAGCATAAGGTATTGTTCGTTTAAAGTCCAGCCCCCTGTTCAAATGCTTCACCACCCACCCAGGGAATTAATTTCCCCCTTCCATCTATCTGGGATTTCCCATTGTTCCATTTGTCCCTCTCACAGCGCACCTCCAGGAGCATTCGGCTCTGCCTTCTCTCACCCTTTCATTTAGCAGCTGCAGACACCAGCAAAATCTCTCTCACTCAACATCTCTAGGGTCCCAGATTCCCTCAGGAGCACCCACACCGTGCTTCAGGAACTTCCCTCCCAGACTGAACCACTGCGGGGCCCCCAGCCTCCATCCCCACCCTCTGCCTTTGCACACTCTCGTACTGTTGTGTCAGTACAGTGAACAGAAGCTCCTGGCAGAGGCCTGTGGCTGCCTGTCTGCTCCAGCTGCCCAGGCTCATAGAGATGACAGAGAGATAACAAGAGGGCTACCAGGAGAGCTCAGTCTTTTTGCAGTGCTGCTCACTACATGGATTTCTGCGAAGTCCCAGGACTGCCTGGGACTTTTCCCTCCTTCCCTCAGAAAATAAAGCCACGGAGAAATGGCTGGAGGTGGGGAGGGAGGAGGAAGCAAAAAGCTGCCGTGTGGTGGTTTGAAATGAGCAAGATGTTAACTAATTTTACTTTTAATCTTCCGTTTTGCTGCAAAGTGAGCCATTCAGGCATCACATCTTCTGCATTTTCCTTGCCTCTTTCAGAGAAGCATATTGGGGCAGAACTTGCCAGCTGTCTGCCTCCTTCGCCTTCTGCTACCATTATCCTGAGGTACCACCCCACCTTCTGGCCCTCCAGCTTGTGGGGGGGTGGGGAAAGGAAGAGGAGGGGGGGAGGACGGGGAACACAGTTACTCTTACAACACATCCATGGTGGGGAAGCCAGAATGAACCAGACAAATATTCCAACTGGACATGGCATAGATGGAGAGCTCTGATTTCTCCAAGCCGAGTTTACACCTGCCTCCATCCATCCCCACGCAGCGAGAGCCCTGCGCTGCAGTTTCACTGTCACTGCCTTGCGACTTCATTAACCCTTCTCCATTAAACCCTCCAGTCAGACACGGAGCGCTGCCCCTGCCCCCACCACGGGAGGATATTCTGATGCCCACGCTCAGCCAAAGCAGTGACTCAAGCTGGAATGATGCATTTCACCGCTTGTGGGCTCTGAGCACATCCAGCAGCCTGGCAATCCCAGCCCAAATGCCTCGTGCCGCCTGCAAGTAGGTGTAGCTGTTTGCAAAATACGCAGCACACAGAGCCTGTGTGTGGCAACAGCTCCACAGCCACAGATGGATTTGAGGGATGTGGAGCATGAGCACATCACAGAAATCTAGCATTTTTTCTATACCACTCTACACATTAAGAAGCATGAAAAAAAAGGAAACAAAAGAGCATTTCTATTTATCCACATGCTCAAATATTCCCCTCTGTTTTTTTGGTTTTGGGTTTTTTTTTATTTATTCAAACAAATCCTGCAAATCTAGTGTTTCACTTCAAACTGCTTTAACCCTGTTGGAGCTACAAGTAAACTGCATTTTAACCACCACCTGTCATGCCCCAGTGGCATAAATGGGCAGCCTTTTTTTAGCAGTAGAACTGCACCAAATCAGATTTTCGGCCCAATCAGGCTGTTAACCTGCACAGAAACCCAAAATGCTTCATAAACAAGTTCGAAGTTTAGAAACAGTGGTTGTGTGCCTTCCCCTAAGTTCATTTGCTCCTCAGTTTTCACTTGTCACACACCCAGCACTCACCCAGAACCAACACAGCAAATGGAGATTACTCCATCGATGACTTATGCAGTCCAAGACAACATGTAGGCTTTTGTCTTTTGCTGCTGCTGTTTTTCATACATCCCCTTTTGCCTCCATTCTCCTTGTCTGACCCAAAGTGCCTCATCCTACCCAAAGCTCCCTGGCTGCTGTGTTTTTGTCAGCTGGACACACTGTATGGCCATCAACAGTCCCACCTGACCCAACAAGCTACTCACACCTCTAAGGACACCACCTCACTAAAGTGCTCTACAGCTTCCAGAACTCAGCGGTAGTTAGACCTGCCACAATTTATCTACTCAATCTCGTCTAAATCAGGTTTAAAACTTACAGGAAAAAAACCAACCAAACAACATATTAACAAGATCAGACAGTTGTAATGTAGAATTCTCATCAAAATTATCGAGGTCATCACACACTGGGATAATTCTATTCCTTCTGGAAGAAACTGGGGTTTGGATTTCAAGTCCTGAAGTCTTCCTTGATAAACAATCAGCCTCTCCCATACATCACCAAGCATCTAGCAAATGCCAGGCATGATTTCTGCTGACCAAAACAAGCTTTCTAGCCAGAATTAGCAACAGTCTCCAACACTTCCTTAGTGACAAAGAATGCCTCAAATAAGACTAATAAAACCAAAGAATTATAGCTGAAAGGAAGCTCAAGAGACCTTTCAGCCCATCCTTCTTCAAAGCAGAATTTTCTGCACTTTTAACTCCTTCTGACATTAGATGGTTCCACATCCGTCAAAAGAACTTCTACAACTTGAGTATTTTGCATTAGCTTCTGCCATCAGCTTTGGAAAGTCTGGGAAGGTGCCAATAACAGCAAGGGGAAAAGGCCCGTTTTTCCACCCACTCCAGCCATGGGAATGAGTCTGAACAGAGACTGAGAAACAAACCAACTCATCAGGATCTGAAATATTCCACATTCCAGACTGCAGCTGCTAGGCAAGCGGGAGCTGTAACACCAAACATATCCCAACAGCCATTAAAAAAAGCCTTTCAAGAGTCCACTACACCTTATGAAAGCAACTCATACCTCACTGAATCCACGTGCTTTCCAAACTAGGTATTTGTTAGTTCCAAGCAGTGATAGCTGTCATAAGGTACCAGCTGCGCTCAGCTGTTACCAGTGGTGTCATGATAATGCTGAAAACTGGAGATCTTGCCCAAATTAACAGCCTGAAAAAAACAGGGTACTACCCAACAGCAGTCAGAGAAACATGTCCTGTGTACCAGCGCTAAAATGGATCTTCACCCATCACCCCAGACCGACAGGCAGGCAGAGCCCTCACCCGTTCCCTCTGCACTGCTCTTTGCTTTGAAATCAACTCTTGAAACAATCTGCAAAATAAATGAACTATTATTCTAGCGAGCAGAACTCAGAATTTACACAAGGCATGTTTTAAGTACAGGCTTTTTCTTGTCCATTGAGTATATTGTGCCTTTCTTGTGCTTCTGGTATTTTTTTTAACTATTTAGCGATCTAGAAAACACACAGGGGCTCCTTAAATACCAGTCTTCCCTAAATATCACCACAAGGCAACACCACAAAACTACGCGCAACTCCACAGGAACATTTTGGTTTTGTTACATGCCTTCCCAGATGCTGCCACCTCTGCTTGCTTTCACGGATGATAATGCCACTGAAATCCATGAGGTGGCATCTATTTATACCAACAGATAGCTTGAGTAATGACTAAGTACAGGTTTCCAGAGCTACAGAACAGGCTCTCTTTATGTCCTGTGTATTCCAGGTATGGAGAGGGCACAAGTGGCCAACTCTGCCGGCACATTTTTCTTCACGTCAGCGTTTCTAAGCAGCCCAAGCACGTAACTGCAGACACACAGGATGCTGCAGTTCGGGCAACAACGTGCCACCTTTCAGCAACGTGCCAGCAGTAGAGGTGTGTCTGTCTCAGGTGTCTGACATGCACAGACAGGTGACCTTTCCCCACACCTGGTCCAAGAGCTCCCCTTTCTCTCCAGCTGCACACACAAAGAGCTGAGTTATCCCAGTTTCTAGACAAGACTGAGACACTCGTTCCCCTACCAAAGCAGGTAGTCATAACCTCTGCAGCCATCCTGCACTCGCAGTAGCGGCAATATTAGTAAAAATAACAACACAGGAAATACAGGGTGCTAGGTCAGTGAAAACACAAGAGAGTAGTCATCCCTCTTGCTTGAGCCTTTTTTTCTACTCTTCCATGCAGGTTCTGCCCTTGGCACTTTTTATTTTTCAACCATTTTTTTCTCCAGCCTTTTGAGAACAGAAATGCTTTGAACGCTTCACTTCCGAGGCCCTTTATTCTTAACTGCCACTAAGCAAAGCAACCCAGGAGACATTTCCTGCACACAGAGAGTTCTGCAAACGAGAACTGAAGGGTTAGAACTGGCCTGGCTGTGAGGAAAACACTGCTGATGCTAAGGGGGACTGACAACCTTTGGTGTTCCTCTCTAGTTAATCCGATGACAAACTCCCAGAGCAGACAACATGAAATCTTTTTTATGCTGTTAAAATTGGGCTTCCACCAATGAGAAAAATTAAGGACTCTTCATTCCCACCGCAGCAAAAAACATCCATTTTAAGTGCCTGCACAGGGTTTAGGAATTTCGCATCTGGACTCTACCATTTAAAAACCTGCCTTGTATTTTTCACAGAAAAAACACCATCTATTTATACATGAACAGAACCTTTGCTGTTCCCTTTTTTCAGCATGACATACTGTCCCCACCTGAATTCTGTCCTGGTCTTCTTATTATAAGTCCAGCTTTGTTTCTGAAATAACGTGTTCATTCCCAGCCGCACCGGCACTCACCAGCAGCTTTTGTACAAGTCTCAGAGACCCTGGACACCTCATTCACACACAAAAACACAGGACTGGAAGGCAATCCCTGAAAAGGCATCTAAAATGACAGAAGGATTTTCATTTATGCTTACGAACAGATTTTCAGAAGTGACTACCTATTACAGGTGTTTCAGTTTCTCCATTTTTCTCTCTAGATAAACATTTAAGAAGCTGGATTTCAAGGCACTCCACTTTAAATCAGCTCTCCCCAGGATGGAATTGCAGCACTTGGTACTTCAGGAAAATCTTGACTTACAAAGAGACTCAATTTCTTGCGAATTAATGATGCTCTACAGCAAAATAAGCAATCATCCAGACTTGAAGCAGGTTTAATCTACCTGGTTCACGTGGCAGAAACATCTAACGCAAGCTGCATAAGTAACTCTAACACTTTATATTGCAAGGGAACAAGCTGACCTTTGGAAAAGACCACCCTCAAACTCAGCACACAGAAAAACCCACAGGGAAGCCCCTGTGCCATACCACAGCCCATGCCTTGCTACTGTCAATAGAAACACCATTCACTTTATACCTGAAGCACTCCTGAACAGAATGTTACAGTGATAGAATAGCACAAACCAAGCTTTTCTAAATGCTGCCATCTCTTTAATTTCTTACTTGTCTCCACCACACTGATGTCTTGCAGGCTCCCCTTCAGAGCCTGCACAGGAGTTATTAAATAAATGACTGTGTGCAGTGGCAGTGGCCCATGACACGCAGCCATTCTGCACTCCCGATGCAAATGCAGCGGGATGGATGAAGCTGTCATGCTGCATCCTTGGAAGGGTATTTGTTAGCCTCATTTTGCTGCTGTCATGGGCTGTAGATGTTACTCCGGCCTCCCCTCATGCCAACAAGAGTTTGGAAGGCACTACAGGAAAAACTCAGTGTGGAAAGCAGCACAGAAAGTGCTCGGCTCCTCTACACAGCTTTCAGAAGAAAACAAAGACATTTTATTACAATGCAGAGAAAATGCAGGTTTAGAAATGTACAAATACATTCAAAAAGGTGTCTCATGCTAGGTTTTGAGGCTGAATTTCCAAGTGCTTTTGCAGTTCCATGATAGAGTTCTCAACATCAGCTGCTCCAGGGCATCTCCAATCCATACTGGTTGTGGACAAAATTAGCACACAAAGGATACAGGGAATGAATAACTACCCCGTAAATGACACCAAGAATGGAAGAGAAGTGCAGCTCAAGAGAGGCTAAGGTGGCTGAGCACCACAGCGCACAGGGACCCATCTGCTATCAACCTTCAGTCAGCTGCTGGGCTCTCCATCAGTTTATCCCAGCCGTGATTTCTGAGGCAGGTACTTGTGTACTCTAAATGGCTGTGATGCAACCAAAATTACTTAAGGACAGCCACTAGAAGCTGGCAGCTTTTGACAGGGTAACACAGATAGGACTCAAGTGTCTCTGAGAGAAGCCAGGATTACTCACTGTATTTCTCCTCGTAATTCAATCCTCACAAAATACCTACTTTTACACATCCCACTTCCCCCAATCTGACCCAGTCAGCAGCGCCCTAATGATCCACACACAGACACACACAACCGCACCACCATGTACACACACACACGCGCGCGCGCATCCACAAATTATAAAAGCCAAAATAACTTTGGCACAACACAAAGAGGTGGTTGTCAACAAAAACAGATGGTCAAAGAATTGGGCAAACACTCAGAGTTCCAGAAATGAAGCTTTTGCTTTCATTCTAAATGCCACACTTCCTTACCCAGCTCCAGACAAGAGGATACATGGAGCCAGTCACAAGCTCGCTTCCTGCCAGGCTTCTCTGTTTTCATGACAAAATTAAGAGTCCACAGATGGAATAACTCAAAGCTAATTTTTACACAGGTTGGTTTTCCCTCTCTCCCTCCTCCCCATGATTCCAAACAACAAGAATAACATATTGTACGAAATCAAAGAAACAACTACAAGGAGGGGGGGGTAAAGTTGCAGTGAGGTCATTTTGTTGCTATGACTTCAGTATGAAGGGAGTTCTATTTAAATTGAGAAATTATTTCTTTCACACTGTGCCTCAGGAAGTCTGCTTCAGCTAAAAGCCTGACAGTATCACACTCCACCATTCCAAGATCTTGTATTTATTTCCTCACAGAAACTCAAGGCAACTATTTTATTCTTGCTCTGGCCTGTGATCCTACTGCCACCAACTTACAACAGTCCAAACTTTCTCCCAGCCCTCTTACTCTCACTGTTTCCGCCCCTCTCCTAACTCCAGTGGAAGTTGGATTCCTACTCCCACTGAATTCAGCAGAGCCCAGTGGAGAGTACACAAGGTAAATCCTAGAAGTTGCCTAGAGGACGCCTCGCTCACAGCACAGTATATCCCAGGCACTTGCTGGACACCCTTCTGATACTGTGGATACAGGGAACCAAGTTCAAAGAAGGAAAACAAACACAGTATCAAGAAGCAGGAATACCTAGCGAAGAATGCGTTCATCCTTTCCTCTTAAATAAGTAAAGTTCAGAGAGATCCCAGCAGCATATTGAATTACTTTTCATTTCTTTCAAATGGGCATTCCCAAGCACTCGGCCAGCACCAGGGGTACTCAAACCTGTGGGCTGCATTAAGGTTGATCACCTCCAAGAGCTGCCACTTGCCAACCAGCACTGCCCTATCAGGCTTCACTTAACAGTAGAAGAAAAAAAATCGTGCTGGAGAGCATTTAAAAACTTAGGTAAAACATGGCTTCGCTGGGACACAGAAAAATGACACATTTTTAACCTGAGCACCCAAAGCTTTGAGCGGAAAGGGAATGTCACTGGCCAGTTTAAAGTTAACAGTTTCCTGGGGGTCAATTTGGTATAAATCCAACATCATTTATAGAAGCTCTGCCCAAATGTCTAATTTTCAAACTGTAAATTTTTTCAGACCGAAATACTACAGCCCTGTGCTGACACTGGAAACAGCCCGCATAAAGGGCCAGCAGCTGCCATGAATTTTGGTACAAGGAATGAGTTACTTGCAACTGATTGACACCAACATTTAAAGCAGCTGAAGAACAACAGTTTATCAGGAGACTTGGCCACCTTCCCTCCAGGCTTTTGTCAGCACTGATTGCACCGTGTGGATGCAGCAACACATTTCCATTTACCTTTTCCAAGGAACTACTACTCAGCTCCAGCTTGAAACCACCATCCCGTTACACATGGCTCTGTGCAGTTCACAAGCCCGAGCAGAAGCACTAAGACAGCAACTATTTCCCCTCAGGTGTGAGGCGACTGACTTTGTGAAGACCTTCCTGGCTCTTAAACACTGGATTCAGTCCCTTTTTCTCTGTGTTAGAGGGAGTTTGCGCATACCCCCTTCCCCGGCACACAGCTATTAGAAAGAGCCAGTCTGCCCACACACATCCATTATCTGGATTTTCCCTCCATAAAGCTCCCATTATGGACTGAGCTGAATGCTCATTAGCCACAGCCAACGCTACAAACGGCCGAGGTCAGCTGACTGAGAGACTGACCTTTCTGAATATCATGCCTCCAAAATAAACTGCACCATCCACACCGTTTGATGTCCTGGTTAATTGGAACCTCTTTTTCCTGCATTTTGTCAAACACAGTAAATGTCACGGCAAATTTTAAGTGACAAGAACTTGGAAGACACATTTAATTTCCCAGTGGCATGCAACAAACTAATCCAGTTTGCATTACGCTTGTTAGAGCTGATCTCAAAGGTCCAGTGCTTAACTAGAGTTTGAGGAATGTTCATGTACAGATTAGCTCCTGCCCTCTGACCTCAGCGGGAGCTTAATTTACAATGATGCAAACTCAGCTCCACAGAGCTCTGAAGACAATTGTGGGGAGCTGGAAACTCCTGACCATGGACTCTGCTCCAGTGTGGCTGCTTTACCTCGCCACAGAGCACATGGGAAATCTAAGGATGGGCCAGGTCAGACCCTTCAGGGCATGCCGCATCTCCCTGTGAGATGTACAGAGGCCGACACATGCTCCGGCTTGGGCATACTCAGATACAACTCAAGAGTTCTGACCCTCACCTTTTCTTTCCGATCTAAGTGACTTCCAGGTATATAAGGGTTGAATACTCTCCTACAGAAAAGGAACTCCAGATGTTGACATGGATTAGAATTCTAACTCCTATGCTGAATCTCACATTTTGCGCCTCTAGGAAATACTGGGAATTTCTGAAGTATCTTTCTTTATTAAACATGTCTTGAACTAAATCTTCTCTCTTCTATCTTGGATGGAGAATTCACCTCCTTCCAAACCCACTATACTTATCACAGTCCAGTGAAGTGAAATAGCAGCTAAAAAATATCCATAAGAAAACAACCTCGGCCCAGAAGACAATATTTAGGCAACTGCTTTTCTTCTACCTCATTAGTTATTTTCCCTACTTTGTAACTTCTACACAACCTTGGTCAGTTCCCTCTTGACGCTGTCCATAATTTACTACACCCTCACTTTCAGTATATACAGCCACTTACATAAGCATACACTCAAACACCAGAGGCAAGTTTTAGGATTAACTGACTGCTCTTAATATGTTAAATCTCAGTGTACCTTTGTAACACAGAGATCTTCAGATGGAAAAAAAAAAAGTCCCAAACGTCCTTAGGAACGTTAAACGTATTTTAAGCAAGCATTACCACAAGCACCTTTTCACAGTCTTAGATGACAGAAAATATGACTCCACATCCATGATAAATTGTCTCCTCACTGGATTTAATGCCTGTTATTTAAGACACTGTTTTCCTTCCTGTTGGCTGCATGATACAAAACCGTCACATACCTTTTTGCTGGTTTGATGGCACCACGGGGGCAGGGTGTACACAAGGTTTCACAAAGGACAGACCATGTCCTACTCTAGGTACAAAAACCTCACTTAGACATGAGAGAAATTCTGACAACTAACAACAGCAGCTCATCCAGATCAACCCTGGACTGCTCACAGCTTCCTCACCTCCCCACAGCTGTGATTAGTGCAGCCTGCTCCTCAGAGATTGCCAGGGTCTAAACAAGTGTTTGGGTAACAAGGAACAAACAAAGCTGCAGCCATTACACCCACATAATCCACCAAGAGCATCTTATGTGTATGACAGAGCAGGACTCTATGGACAGACCTGGCCATGCCTACTCCATGAGGCTCATGGGGCTACAGATCACTTATTCTAGGGAAAAGGCAGCTCATATCACAAAGGTGAGCAGTGAAAGACCACTGCAAAGCTAGGGACAAAGCCATAACTACAATGTAAGAACAAAGTCTTGAATCAAGCTTTTCAGAGTCATTTAGGGAATCAAAACACGACACATTTCATTCATTACTAGCTCTGATATATTTATGAACTTTTGCATACTCCCAGAGTCATCCACTAACTCCGCTATCCCGTTCTGCCTTGCAAAGGCCACCTTGATTTAGCACTGCCATGGGTCCAGGATCCTTGAAAGTCAGGGGAAAAGGGGGTCAGGGGTCAGTCATCTGCCCCCCTTCTCTAAAGCCCAACAACCAGAGAGCTTCCTCTGCTCGCTTTCAACAACCAGCGAGCCAGGAGAATTTAGCTAAGTCAGTAAGAAGTCACGGATGTACTTCTAAGAATTCTAAGCTCCCTTTGTTTTACATCATTTCTGCAGTAGCTTCTTTCAGAAGAACATCTGCTGTAGCTCACACCAAAGAACCGTCCAGCCCAGCATACTCTGACAGAGGCCAGCAGCACATACCTTGTCAAGGGTCACAGAAAAAAGCAGGCCCATGGGCACACTCATCCAGGACACATGCCCGGTCCCTAACAACATGCAGCTCTGGGACTACCCGAGCTCAGGATGGTTTTTCTGTGTTTAATAATTCTCAATGGGTTTCTGTTCCAGGCACTCGTCCAGACTCCACCCCTGCCTGACAAGCCATCACTCAGCCAAGTCAGACCTGTCTGCAAACCCGCGCTCGGCTCCCCGGAGCCCTCCTGGCTGCCTCACTGCTCATCCACACCTTCATCTCCAGCATACAAAGTCATCTGCACAGATCAGCACAGACAGCTCATCCGAGGATCCTCTGCCACCAAAACAAAGGCCCCTGTCCCCTCCACACGTAGGAGACAGACAGCAGACGTATGACAGAGAATCCTTCAGTCTTAGGCACACTTCTGTCACACATTTGGAAGCTGCCGTGGCGTGGGAAGATTCTGACACAACACGAGTAAGGCAATACCCAGCGCTGTTCCCAACTGTGCTGTCTCACAGTCATCTCAGCTCCTTGCCCAAGCTTTCCTGACAAACCTTCTAGTTCCTACCCTCGCAACTTCCTCCATCTCTTTTCACAGAGCAATGCTGTATGTGAAGAGTTCAACTCCCACAGGAGCTCTCCAGATTTCAGCACTTTTATTGCTTTGCAAGAAGATAAAAAGCAAACAGCAAAAGAAATGGGGAGGAGGAGAGAATGTCCAAATCCTCACTGCAAGGTCAGGCACTAATACACCATCAAACTGGTAACAAAGAAACTCACAGTTAACACGTCCCTTGGGTGACATCATGTACATTCCCTTACATCCCGTCTCCTTCCCCCATCTGTGCCTTTGTCTCTGCACTGACTCCTGACAGGCCAGACCTACTGAGACACATCTGACAAGGCCTGCCCAATGAGGAATGCTGCATGGGAATTTGGTAAACATCCAATGGACACCCTACTGACCCTACCCCCTTTCTCCTTCCCTCCACCTCCACTTGGAAATGGATTCCATCTTTACCCTGCTCAGTGACCTGCACTGGTGTCATCCTTCCTCTGGGCAGCTTAATTACTAATTCTAGGCACTTGGTAGCTGGTCCATTTCCTTTCCCAGAGGAAGTGAGGACCCTGCCACACGACCAGAGACACTGCTTCCAGCGCTAGAGCCTGCTTAGCCGGCAGGGAGCCTTCCTGCCCAGGCACCAGGATCAACACTTCCCAACCACCAGCAGCTGCTCACTCCAACTCCTTCAAGCAGTCTTTGCAACACAATTATCCAAAAGCTGCAGGAGGCAACTGAACAGCTTGAAACCTCTGCTCAAACACTCGGCTTGGGATGGAGACTGGCTTTCAGCACCAGCAGCTGAACACATAATCTTGAGCCTCCTGTCCTTCCACAACTTCACCACCCAGCACATCCAGTGCACACTTGCCTACAAGCCAGGGCCTTCCAAAGCAAGCCTGGCAGCTGCACACTTTGCACGGCATTAAGACCACTGCCTCTGGCCCACAACAGACAAACCCTGCTCAGGTGTGATTTACTCAAGTCACTGACCACAGACGAAGAAAAAATTCCCATATCCTGAAAGAGCAAGTGCTCTATTTCAGCTCCTCCATCACACTTCTTCTCTAGGACACAAACAATTAAGGCTGTAAGTTCTACTGATATAATTTAAAACAAGTCCCTTGGAATAATTTCACTTGTTTGCTCATTCTCAAGCGGTGACTTTTAGGATCACGAACTTGCATACTACATAAAAAAAATTAATACAGAGTCTCTAAAATATACAAAATGGACTAGGCTACACAGCCCCAGAAGCGTGACAGCCTCAAGCACTACAGATGCATTAGCTAGAGTCCTTAGCTCTGTGTCCCCCGCCCCTTACACCTTTTTCCCTGGCATTTACCTGCTTCCTCCCTTCGGACTGCAGGCTCTGCAGCCCAGCTTGCCTCGCACTCTCATTTCCTCCAACACACGATATGAGCGGCCTAGGCTCTGACCGCTGAACATGCAAGCAGAAAGCAATCCATTCACCCTACGCAGACTCCCACTTTCACCAACACATTCCCAACAACCTCTCCAGCCACAGCACATTCAAGCAGTTTGCTGCTACAGCAAGAAACTCTGTAGTCTCTGAGCAGCAGACTAAAAACACAACCCTGGTCATCTCCAGCCATCATGTCTGCTCAAACATCATTTAAGTCTGCTTGCTTCATTCTGCCTCAGGCCCAGATCACATCAAGCAGACCAACCCCAACCAGAAGCATGAGCTCTCTAAAGCCTCAATTAGCCAAGCAGAGGCTTCCGTACGACTGAGAAAGCCTCTCTAATGAGAGCTTTCCTTCCAGCTCTTTGATTAAGCATAGTGGCCAGAACAGCAAAAGTGACAGAAATGTTCACTGGGGGCCTTACATTTAGCCTGTGTAGGCAGCCAAGCCAACAGCAGCTGATGGAGTATGTGAGCACACACCCCATGACTGAGTGAGAGCCTTGGGAACAGGCAGGCAGAGCTCTGCACCAGGGTGCTGCGCATTTCTTACAGCAGTTACCCCAAAAACGCTGTACTCACAGTCCATTGAGCTCTGAGCTCTGTGTGTCACGGATGGCTTATCTGAAAAATGGGAGCAGGACAGAACTGCAGACGTTTCCTTTGCTAGCAGGAGCAAAGATGGGAAGGGGAAAGATGTATGCAGAGTAAGGAAAATATCATACCAAAAGTAAAAATGACAAATGAAATACAACTTAGTGAAAGCTTAGCTCTTTACCAGAGGTTAATAGCTCTTTACCATTGGACTTCCAGGAGTCAGTATCAAGGGCAGCAGGGGCAGATTCATACTGTGCGGATTCTGAGACCAGCGAATGGGAGGTTCCTTCATACCAAGACAAATCACAACAGCTCTTCTGGAGAAGTGGTGGATGCCCGGGACTCTATAGCTCTTGGAATTCCCTTTAAACACCCTAGTGCCATAGCAAATGCAGCACTGAACATCATTTTTGAACTGAGGCGGGCAGTGGAATTACTAGATACCCAGCTGTCTCTTCTTAAAACAGCCATCACCATCTTATTTAACAGCTCCCTGCCTTTATTTCACATTTCTCCACAGCCATCAATGAGTTCTCCCATACTTGAGCAGTACAGAGCAGCCCCAACGCGCACTGCCACTTGGAGCATGTGCCTCCTAGTGAATCCAAACTTCAGTACCTCATCCAGCAGAGGCAGGAACAATCTAGTTACTCAAAGGAAACACCATTAACAGCTTCCTTTTTCACCAAGCTTCTGGAAGCCAGACACCATTGAAATCCATGTAAAGCATTAGGTTTATCCATAATGTCCTGCAAACACTGCTACACTTCCCTCTGGAAGCTGTGGCTATGCGCAGCAGCCAGAACCAGACGCAGTCAGGCAAGTTGCAAAGAGCTAAATGCTCGCTACCAACAGCCACTCCTGTTTCCTTTCAACCGTCGACAGCCAGAGGGTTAGCATGTACATCCTGCACCTTTAGAAATGGTCTTAAATCTAATGGTTTTGCTGCCTTTGTCCTGTCAAATAGGATAATTTTTTAAGTCATCGACTGCTGTATGTTACATGTAATTGAAAAAATTATTTCAGATAGCTATTACAATGCTCCAGTGACATTTCTTTCACTTGACCAGCAATATCTGTAACAGCATCCATCCTCCTCAGGACTTGGCACTGTAGATGTTGTCCTACCCGAACAAACTGCCACAGTGATAGGCAATTGGTCCTGCCTTTATTTTCCCCATCGAACATTACTCAAGGAAGTAAAACTTACCTCCTTGCTAAGATCTTAAGTCTTCCCTACAGTTAATGTATGTTAAAAGATGTATCAGCTCTTTCTTCCCAGAGAGAACAGCTACCTCATGCTTTCCTGAAATTACCATAAAGAATGCTTATAGAGGAGCTAATGTGATTTTCCTTATTTAGAAGCCAACAGCTGCCTAACATCACATGTTCTGTTTAGCCTAGTTTGTGTCCGAGGTGTCAAAAGCAGACAGGCTGGGCACAGAAACAAAACCATGGAGTTCATCCCTGGACCACTGGGCTTGCAATAGACAGGCCAGAGCAGGTTCAGACATTAACAACTAAGAATACTCTTAACTTTTGGCTAGGAGCTCCTATGGGAACCAAGGCAACACAGGAGGGTTGCAATCCACAAGGCTTGGCCTCAGTGGGAACACTGGCTAGCCTGTCTTCAGGAGATCCCGGGCAAGGCCAGCTGGCCAGAAAACAACCCAGCAAGGGTCACAACACTGCAAAACCATTAAGGAGCCCCTGCAGCTTGTCCCAGGGGTGGCTGGAATCCAGTGAACTGCCACCTCCTTACATGTCTAAAACAAAGCTGGAGAACAGACTTCGGGTCAAACATCAGCCCTTAAGCCTGTGCCAAGCTAACAAGGTTACACAGAGAGTCCTGAATCATCACACAGGAAATCAAACTCCCCTTTCCCCAGCCTCAAAATTTGTGACCAGAGACACAAAGTTATTAGCCAAGTGATACCCAAGGTGTTTAACCTAACTCCACTCCCTTGGGAGAAGACTCCCCAGCATGCAGCTAACACATCAGCACGGATTTAAAACAAAACCAACCAACAAAACCAAACAAACAACAGAAAAACCCAACCAAACTCTGTAGAGGTTTGAACAACCAAGAAAAGCATCTAGACCTTGAAACCAAAGGAGAAGGAAGTGTTCAGGGAACATTTACACTCCATTTATTTCATGTGCTAGCTAGCTAACATCACATCTCCCAAACAGAAGTGTCTTCCATTGCCCTACATTTCTCATGTCTCTGTGCTCAGATACCAGAGACATCAGTCAGAAAAACACCTCTTTGTACCACCATGATTCTACCTTGGCCCGAGGCACTTCAGAACACAGTTAAGCACCTGCTGAGATTAAAACCAGTCCCAGAATTCTTTCTTTCACCACTGCACACACTCCGCAACCCTGCGGGCATAATTCCTAGCAAGCTACAAGGTAAAGGCTCCTCTTGTCTCCCTAGCTCTTAAAGCCCAATAAAAATTATTTACAGCCTCTCCGGGCTATCTGGTTTAATCCTTGCCAGCTCAAGTATGACACTTGCTGGGACACTATTAGGTTTCTTACGGTGTTCTGACTAGCAATCACATCTGTACCTGACTGTCAGGGGACACTGTTGGCTTAGCCAGCCACCCTGGTCTATGCTGAGAGCTCTGAAATTTCTCAACTGAAACATCTGGAAGTTAATGAACCCTTCTGACACAAAGCTCCCACAGCTCGAGGGTTCTTTTATGAGCCCACCACATGGTGGATGCAAAGGAAAACCTCACTTCAGGCAGGCCTCTCTTTTCAGAACACACCCAGGCAGAAGACCAGGCTCTCAGGCACAGCAAATAGCAGTCAGGACCAAAAGGCACCACCCGCAGGATAGCTGGGTGGCTCTGCCACGGGGTACTCCAGGCCACAGCCTGCTCAAAATAGGGCTGGCTATAATCACGGGCCCTCACTGGATGAACGTATAACTGCTGTAACCGGCAAACCATTCTTAACTCTCTGAAAACAGTCATCAACTCCCACACACTGTCCAAAAGTGAAACCAATATAAAAACCCTTAAGAGTCAGCTACATAGAAATGTCATTGTGGGGAAAAAAAAGACAATCTTGTCAAAACAATAATTTACTTACATGCATCTTCATTTGAACTTCAGTTCATCTTTCAGGAACACCTTCCTGTCCTGTGGAACTTCAAGCAGTGGGATCTAGAACCAGAGCCCACCACCGGCACTCCACACAGTTCCACCTCGAGTGCCACATGACCATTTGTAAGCCCCAAAATCCATCGGTACCCCAGCACAAAGAGTCAGACACACAGAACTGCTGCCGTTTTTACAGGCATTGAACAGCTTCTTCTGTGGAAGGCAAGAACGGGAGGCAGGACCAAGGAAACCCAGTGCCTCTACTCCAGAAGTACAATCTTCTTCCAGCTTCCACTCATGCCAGCTCATGCTCCTCTCTCCAGTGCTGCACACCTGGCCCCAATGACACCATCAGCCCCGGGGATACCACTGCATTGAACTGGGAGCATTGGAATGGGGTTGGACTGGTACACCCACACCCAAGTGCAGGGCAGACGAGGCTATCATTGCCACAGCAGAGAAGGGGACTGGCTTTTGTCTTTCACGTTTTGGGTCTTGTTTTTTCCCCTTGTTTTTTAATTGCTAAGCCTGCAATTGGGGTCGAGCATGGGGAAGGGAACAGAATCTGGTGAACAGCTGGGGCCTATCACTTTTCATTGCAGGTCTTGGAGAGATGTGGTTGACAGAGTGATGCACAGAGGCTGTCCCAGTTAATGACTTCACCATTCTCCATCATTATCCCCATCATTAGGAAATTAGGAGGACAGAAGGTATTTACTGTAAACCTGCCACCTCCCAAGGAGAGATAAATAGAAACTGATAAATGGGATCTTCTGGTGCTGTTCGTCTATTAACCTTCTGCTTCCCAGTTTAGGCATATGCATGCTATCCTGCCATTAATATCCAGTAATTGGCATAGCAGTGGGCAACACGCTCCTACCTTGAGCGTCAAACATCTCCTGTGCTGCCTGTGAGGGCACGGCCATGCACACCACAGCTCTGCGGCTGGGGCCGGGGAGGGGCTCCCATGCACTGCTCACACCTCAGCCCCGAGGCTGAGCGAGCAGCCAGACCTGCTGGGTCTGAGCATCAGGCATGGATTTGATGGCAGGAGACTCAGGAGGAGGAGAGGGCACTGTGTGTGTATGACCCGCCCCGCATGGAACCAACAAACCAGCACGTAGGGACATCGGCACCTCCAGCTGAGCTGCCGTGTCTTCTGTCAGCCTACCTGTAAATACAGCTCACAGATGCCTCCAGGGATGGGAGTGCCGCTCACTGCAATCTCTCAGCATCCAGGAAAGAAGCATTTTCCTCACCATCTCAAAGCCGTGTGCTCTGCAGACTGCTAAAAAGAAAAAAGCAAGCTTCTGAGGGCTTGGAATTTATGAACTTACCTTGCTGGTCAAAAACCAGTCAAGGTTTCAGCAAACTGGACCGACACTTCTGCAGCTGCCTCCCCACACGAAGGGCTCTTTGAATGTGCTGACTTGCTTCACCCCCACAGACTGAACCGCTGCAAAGGAACAAGTTCTCAGAGGGACAAACGGAGCCATTTCTTTCCTCAGCAACCCAGCCCTGCAAGGCTGAAGCAAATCCATACTCAGAGACCAGGATTTTACCCCATATGGAAAGCAGGCCCACTTGCAGGTCAGTCAAACAACTACAACTCTCTTGATAGTTTCTTCCACATAGAAGATTATACCTGCGCTTTGGAAAAACCCAGCCCACTGCAACTTTCCTCTACTACTTGACATTATTAACTCCTTTACTTACCCTACCTCTAGCATTTTCCTTTCAACCAGCATTCTAGTTCCCAATTCACATGATGTGCAGGTGACTAAAGCTCAGAGACACCAGCCAAGATTACAGCTGCATTTCTGATGAGGAACAACCAGAAAAACTTTACACAAGTCTTAAGACTCCCACATTATTATGGTAATATTTATCAACATGTAACCTTTTCCAGAAGTTCAGGGCAAACAGAGGGCCTGTTCTTGCATGTACTAACCTGGCAAACAGCTCATCTGATGTGTTGGATGGATGGCTCCAATACCCTGGAAGGCAGGTACTGAAGGCAGGAGCTACGCTTGCTCCTTCCACATACACTCTCTTGCACACATCAACCCAGTGCAGGAGACCAAAGCCAACGTGACTGTGATGGCGAGTTCTAATGGGAACACCAGTATTAATTCCCATCTGTCTAAGCAACTGGCAGTGTCCATCAATTACAGGAAGAGCCAAGTAACAGTTGCAGCTGCAAAATAATAAAAGCAGAATTAACATTTCAAGTTCCTGTCATTCACCTGAATTTTTTACAGCTGTAATTAGCAAGCTGCAGAAGCTGTCAACAATCAACATCAGCCAATCTGTCTGCACCAGGAAGCCGACTGCCTGCCAGAAATTATATTCGACAGTTTTTTTTCTCCCCTTGCTTCCCTCCATTAAAATTTTCCCTTCAAACCCCCCTAACACTCTCATCTCTTTTACCACCAGTCACTAGAATTGAACATGTCAAAACAGCGAGAAGCAGAATGACTGACACTTAACTGATAAAGTCATAATTATTTCCTTGCTCCAAAGCTCAGTATCAAAACATGCTGCTGTCTCTCTCCCCAGGCCTCTGCTTCCCTGCCAGTACAGACGTAGTGCTGTAGCCCCTTCCCAGTAACATGACCCTTAACTGACCCCAAACATTCCTTACTTGGAGAGACTGAGACAGTAAAAGAACCTTTCCAGCTGAAGGCCTGCTCTTTGATGAACAGGTGCAACTGTTTCCCAATCTCTAGCAAAAGAGCTTGTTACACACTTTACAACATCCACCAGCTCTATTTACTCAGGACCACCCAAACGCCCAGTGCTCCCAGGCCTTCAGTTTCTTTTTTCTGTTGTGCTACACCCCACAAACAAGAAACAAAAAAAAAACCAACAAAAAATCAAAATGAAACCAACAAACCCCAAACATTTCCTTCTTTGAGTGTCAGCCAGAAACCAGTTCTTTTTAAAGACCTGAGAGCGTGCAAAGCATCATCCTTGGAGACTACAAGCATCTTGAACCAGATGCTGTACTTTCACGGTAAAGTTAGGTTCTGTTGTTTGTTGGGGGTTTTTTGCAGGTTTGGGTTTTTTCTGTTGTTGGGTTTTGGTTTTCTTTTAGTAAACCCTCACATTTTTAAAGCTATTGATCCTCCTTGAAACCAACCTGTAGCACAGGTAAGATACACATCATTATCAGGTAAGAACTGGTTCTTAACCTCTGTATTCAGAGCAGGTTAGAATACACTACACATATTGCAACAAGCAGGGACAGCTGTAAACGGCCTGGGATAGATGGCTCTCACAGGTGCATCCCTTCATGTAATTGCTATTACGTGAACTCAGCGCGGCTGGGGGAGCTCTCACGCCCTGCAGCACTCCTCCAACATCACCAACAAAGGCTCCCAACTGGGGGGCAGCCGTGGGTAATGTTTAAAACAAAACACTGCTTGGAAGAGAAGCTCTAACAGCGCGCTCCACATACACTCTGCTACCCAACCTCTACTTAATGCATTAATCCATCTGCCAGCTGAGTAACCACAATGAAAGGATAAAGCTACACCAAAAAAAAAGAACAAAAAAACCCCAAGACCCTCAACAATTTGTATATCCACCAACAAAAAACGCGTGAACTACTCCTTTTCTTCACAAAGCACTGCACAATAGGTTTCATATCAAACTCAAGAAGATAGTTGCAAACCTGGTAGACTTAATGTAGGATTAATGTGCTACTACACATACTTGCTCCAAGTTATTATCACTAAGTTACCATTATCCTAACAAGCAGTAACACTGGAATGGAATAGGACACAGGGCAGAAAACCCTTCCCCGGCACTCTTACACAAATAATATTGATAAACTGAACAAATGGTGAGAGAAAAATCTAGTTAGTAACACGGAAATATCTGGAGAGCACACTAGAGGAAAAGATCCTTAGCACAAACCTCACTGACCTGAAAGCACAACAGGGAAATACAAACAAAGAACGTACTACTCCAGAAAATAAGACTTAAGCCTCTTAGCACAATATTGGGCAGAATTCACCTGCTTTGCAAATGACTCCACGGGACATAAATCCTTTTTTTCCCAGCTAGACCGTGAGGCAGGCTTCCAGCGTGGGACAGAGTCGGCAACCCTTGTGCTGCCCTTTAGTCCCAAACCTACCTGCTTCCTATGACAGCAAAAACCTTTTTTCCTCAACCCCAGCCTATGAGCCTGCAGGCAGCAGGAAGGGTACAGGACCATCACTTAGGCTTAAGGAACTGCGACTCACACTCCCATCCCCAAGGCACCAGCAGCCCACGCCAAGGACCCCTCGGCAGCCGAAAGTTCCGGAAAGCAATCCCTTCCCGAGCAAATAAAGCCTTCTTACCGACAAAATCCAGGCGGGGCCCCAAAGATGACGGGATGTGAGGGACCGGCGCTTGCTGCCGCGCCCTGAGGGACGGGACCAGACTTTCCCGCCGCGCCCTGAGGGGAGCCGCGCGCGCCTGAGGGCACGACTTTCCCGCCGCGCACCCGAGAACAACGCGCGCGTCACGGCTCCAATGGGGCGCGCGCGGCCACGTGAGGGCCACGTGAGCGCCCCCAGTCACGCGCCAGGGGCGGCGCCCCCTGCTGGCCACTCCCGGCGCGAAGGGCGCCGCACGCCGGGGCACGGAACGTCGGGGTAAAATCCCCAAGGTTCTCCTCGTCCTAATATTTGAGACTACAAACGAACGAGCGCGCGACAGATTAATTCAGATCGATAAACCAAGTGAAGGCAGTACAAAAACTGACACAAGGGAAGCCTAATAATGCCCTGAAGGTCTATGGCCTGGATTCACCAATGGAATTAAATAGCAAGACACTATGTGTCAAATTGAAGGCAGTCGGCAAGAAACTATTACATATTTATCCAATATTCTTTTGGCTTCAGGTGATGAATTTTAAAGTTGAGGAAACTCCCAATACCTGCCAATCTTAAAATGTCACTAATAAAAGAGAGCAGAACCATGGTAAAGGGGCATTTTTGTTTTCAAAACCAGCATTTCAAGTGATTGAAACATACCTCCTCACACTGCTTATTAAAAAAAAAGAGCACAAGGCAACTGTAAAGCGAACCTGACAGTGCTGTAAATCAAAATTCAAGTCAGGAATATCAGGATAAAGGATAGGCTTCTGCTCCGGGAGCTGAACCAGCCTCTGGCCCTGTGCTTGAGGACAAGCTGCTGGTGACAGGCTGGGTGGGACACGCTCCCGCCCCAAGGGCACAGCGCTGCTGCCTTGCACTGTCCACGCTGCCGGAGGCTCCAGCCCCACGAGGTTCTGCACTGGCCTGGGCCAGGAGAACCCTCCCAAAAGGGTTCAGGAAAAGGATTGAGCAAGAGATACAATCATAGAATCACCAAGGGTGGAAGAGACCTGTAAGATCACCAAGTCCAACCATCAACCCAGCACTGCCACTGTAACCCCTAAACCACTAAACCACATCACCCAGCGCCAGATCCAGATGCTTCTTGAACACCTCCGGGGATGGTGAGTCCACCACCTCCCCGGGCAACCTATTCCAGTGCCTGAGCACCCAAACGGTGGAAAACTCTTTTCCAACACCTAATCTGAATCTCCCATTTCAACTTAAGGCCATGATAAACACACAAACTGCTTCTACGACAGAGGTCACCTCCCAAAGGCTGGCAGAGGCACACTAGGCTGGCAGCACATGCAGTTCCAGCATACAAAAGACATTTTCCAGAATGACGCAGGGGCGCGCGGCCCTTGGATGAGCCATGCTGGGTGCCACGGGGTGCCGAGCGCAGCTCTCGGCCCACATGTGCCAGGCGCCAGTGGTTCCCCATGGGCCCACGGCGCCGCTTCCGAGCCTGCAACTGCTGGATCGGCACAGGGGCTCTGGAGCCGAACGCTCTCAGGAGCTAGTGCAGATCCAAAACTTGTGAGAGGGGCAGATGACGGAGGTCAGGGCGTGCCTGGCTGTGCCAGTGCCGTGGCATGAGCCAAGCTGTACGAGCGACTGCAGGGCGCCCGAGCCAGGCTGTCACTCTGGCAGCAGCAGGGGTGCCATGGCTGATGGAAAGTGCAGCCAGGAGCAGGCATGCCAAGACCAACGGAGTCAAGGGAAGGGATGGACACAGGAGCACCGCGTGCTGCGCAGGAGGTTTATGTGAGGAATGTCATCAGCTCCACCAGCTATTTTCACTTCTGAACCCCTTATCTGAAACCTCTGGTTTCAGCTTTCTAATTTAGGGCCCATTCCCTCAAACACACTGTTTGTTATCTTGGCTTTTTGGTGCTCCCAAGGGCTTTCTCTTTAAAAAGCCCAAGTGACTCCCTGCAGACTATCCAGGGAAAAGAGCAGCACAGGGAGTGTCAATCCCAGGCTGGACAAAAACCCCCAAGTCTCAAAGCACAGCAATCCCCTCAGCCGAGGCATCTCCCTGAGCCTTATCCCATCTTGCAGGCTCACCACAAAGGCTGAATTTCCATAGCTGGCATCATATCCTAATTATGTAGATTAAGTTTCCTCTGGGTTCACTGCAATGAAGCAGCCTTCAATTTTATCAGGAGATTTTTTTCACCTTAAAAATTATCCAGGATTTTCCTAAAATGACAGAAGTGACAGCATGAATTCCCTTTATTAAAAGCAGCCGAATTAGGATTGAGACTTGAGCACTAGTGCCATATGATGTAGTTTCAGCTGTGCATTCCAGACATTCCAATGCCCACTGCCTAATCCTGTCGAAATATTTTAAAAAAATCAAGATGCCAATCTTACATGAACTAACATTTCACTTGACCAACAATTTTGTTCTTTAACACTACAATTAAATAGCTATTCAAAATAGCTTTTGAAAAATCATTAGAATCTTGAAGTCCAGGGATTTGAACAGTGACAAGCTGTACAATCAAAAGGCATGGAGGAGTTTGCTTCCTTTGGCCAGCTGACAATCAAGCTTCCAGCTAGCTTCCATCGTTATCAGAGAAAAGGGGAGGAAGAGGGGTAGAGCCTGGTGCCCCACTGAACTGCACACCAAAACTGCTGTTCCATCAACTGAGAGCAGGATTTGGTCCTAAACATTTCTGGGAAACCGTAAGGATTCTTAGATTTTTCCATCCCCAAGCAAAGTATTAGATTTTTTTTTTTCTTTTCCTTCCATGTAATTAAATTCTCACCAGTCAAAGAGGGCACAAGAGCAATCTGTGTAAGAACAATCCTCGGAAAGAGGATCTGACTCATTGTCACTCTCTCCTGCACAGCAGCTGGGGTTTAATTGGGTTATTGGAAAGTAAGCATATAAACTAGAGAGATCACATTTCTGATCAAGCATTCAAAATTCATGTAAATAAGACAACAGTAAATATTTCACATGAAGCATAAACCGGTGCCAAGCCATTTCACAAAGCAAAACAAAAAAAGGAAACTGAGCAAACAAGCAAACATTGCTGTATCCTGGTCTCCTGCCTCAGATACTGTTTCAAGGGATGCTGCTCTTACAGTCCCTGACCTCTTAACAAAGGGCTTGGCCCTAGCTTTCACTGCTGAATATTATTTCTCTTGGGAATGAGTGGATTATGACACTGAAGTGATGGGGGAAATATTTATGACTCAGGAGGGTGACTATGAGAGGGTTTGAAGCATTTTCCCCCTTTTAAACTCTTAAGTCCAGTGAAGAGAAACTACAGACCAAGTCTTCTTAAACCCTATGAAGTCTGAAAGAGTTGTTTTATCCTTTTCTACTCTGACCAACAGCAAACACACCCTAAGGTGTTCGAGACCCACCCACCACCAAGTACTCATGGCTAACTTGAAAAATCAAGTCGTGTTTAAAATTTTATCGTGACTGTGGAGTGTCTGGAGAGCCTGAGTGCGCTGAGCATTATGGGAACATTGCAGACTCCCTCCTCCACAGAAACTTGCCAAAATAGGAATGCTGGAGCAGGGGGAATTTGCCCAGGCTGGTCCTCTTGCCACTTTGCTTTTCCAAGAGGACAGTACACAGCTCCTACCTTCCCTCTGCTCATTTGCTGGCTGTCCTACAAGGTACTGCCCAGAAGTTAGAGGACACACTCCAACTTGCACAGCTGCCTCCACACAGGACAAACCAGGACCAAATGTACTTATTGAAAAATCACATTCCCACTCTTCTGACTTCCTCAAGGAAGGAGCCAGAGGAAAGGTCCAAGTTCAGCTACTACCAATCATCTTGGAAGGTTTTCCAATCTAAAGGGGCTAGAAGGAAAGCAAAGCCATGTTTATTGGCACTGACTGTTACCAGTGGACAAGGTCCCCATGTCATCAAGGCCACGGCTACACAAGAACAGTTACATCACTTGCTTGACAACACTTGTGATGGCACCTCAGGGCTAAACCAGTTTAAATACCTCTCTCAAAAACATGAGGAAATGGAGCCATAGGAAATGATGTTTGAAAAGCCGTATTTATCAGCAAACAACGGTGTCCTGGAGATTGGGTTGTCGAGCTGAGTGATAAAGCCTTGTCACTGTTTGCCACGGGTCCCTGCAGTGTGCACAGAGCTCAGCTGCACGGTGATGCCAACAGCCAGCCGTGACACACCTGGAGATATTTACCTCTAATCCTTCCCAGTGTTCCTGCCCTTCCCAGGCCAAGGCAACGCATGTACTTGCACGGTGGCCAGCTCACCAAGCGGAGAATATTCCAGGCAAGTGCCTGTATTCAAACACCTGGGAACTGGGATTCTGATGGACAATATTTACAACATCTTGCCCCAAGCTGGCACCCAGGTGCCTTGTTCTGGCACACCACCCTTGCAGAGGAACGGCACTGCAAAGCCTCGGGATGCTTTTCCCCTTTGCCGGGAAAAATGGGGCAATGTGCATTCAGCAACAGTGAAAGGAGTTATTAGAAACAGAGACTGGAGGCTGAAGAGGGAACACTGGGCACCTGCATTTGCACCCATTGCCCACACAGTGAGTGTCACCCAGTCATTCACCCACTGAGCTGCAGCATCTCTTGTTGAAGCTGCCAGCAAGATGGTAATAGTTTTGGTCAAAATGACTGAGTTCACCAAAAAAAGTCACCATTTTCTTCACTCTTTCAGTCTCACTGATTATTATGATCAAAGGAACAAAGAAGAGGAAAAAGAAACCTGAACCAAAATAATTTCAACACCAAGACCTTTCAACACCAAGACCTGGCTCTAAGCTACTGAGCTCCCCGGCATGACTTGCACACTGCCTCATTCTGAGACTCCAGCCTACAGCCCTGGCAGAGTGTCAGGGAGTTTCTGACACCCTGCTTGTCCAAAGGACCTGCAGCCCAGGTGACTCTGGTGTTCCCTTCACATTTGAAACCATGCATAACTCCAGCAGAACCAAGTGCCCTGGACAGTGTTCATTCCAGGACAACTCACTAGGAATATTTTGCCTATTAAATACACTCCATTCTCCACAGAACAGCAGATCTCTCGGCGTTGGAGGAATTATATAATTTCTTTTCAATGAGATGGTCGTGCTTTTCCAAAAATGTAAATTAATTCCTGCAGGGAAGGAGAGACAGGTCTGGCCCAAAGAGTGTTATTTGGCATGATCAGCTCTCCTTGCTGTCTCACAGTCGTTCCTGCACAAAATCTGATGTGGCAGCTTGTTTGAAACTTGTTTATTGGGAAGAGGTCATAAGCTGAGCACTGTTCAGAAGAGGTCAGGCATCTTATTAAAGGGTGAAAAAACTGAAGTGCTTCACATGCATCTCTGAGACAGAAGCTTGATGAGGAGAGAGAGCTTGTTTTAGAAGAATGTTGCCAAGTACCTCACACGGCAGGCAGCAGCAGACTGCAGGACTGGTCAGAGCAGGGGAAGATTAAATAATTCTGATGTTGGCATTAACAAATAATCAGTATTGTTCTTTTGTACTTCAGGACAGGTGCATGCTGCAAGAAAGCCCCTCTCTAAAAGGGAGATAATATGAAACTGTGCCAGCCCTGAAGAACTGAGAGTCAAAACAGACGGGAGAAAAAAAAACATCTTGAAATGATCCGCAAAACAAAGGAGAGGCAGATCATCTGCTTGTCCCAGGTCTTGTACCACCCCAGTGGGAAAGGAGAGCTGAACTCCCATGTCCTGAGCCCCAGCTCCGTGACTGTTTCCCCAAGGTTTTCCTTCCATCTGTTGTGCTTTTTGCAGTGTGTGGGGAAAAAGAAATCCAGGGCTTTGCTATGTTATGTGTTGTTGCTCTTACACATTCCTGCCAGCTCCATGTGAGCTATGCTGTCCCAAACTTTAGAGGCTGCAGCCTCCAGCCTGGTGACATCACCAGGCTGCTCTCACCGCTGTTGAACTGGAGCTGTCATGCACTCCAAAAGTTCCAGGCAAACAGCCATGTGCTTCCTCTCCTCCTCTCACTCTGCCCTTCTCCTTCCAACTTCGTCATGATGCTGTTCCATGGAGCAGCCTGAAAAGAGAAATTCCTTGTTTGGTGCAGTGCTGGTAATAACACAGGTTTCCTCTTGCCGACCCACGCACTCTTCTGGTCAAGCCCTGCAATGTGCTGCTGGGGGACTCAAGAGTTATTTGCATCTGGGATGGAACAGCAAAACCATTTCAGAGCCCCCTGTGAATGCTGAAGTAACTGCAAGTTAGGAAAAAAATAACTTCCAGATTTTCCAAGAAGAAAATGCTTAGGAAACAGAGTGTGGAGAAACAAAGTAAAACATGAGAAATCAAAGTTGTCAGAGAGGCATGAAACTCCACTGAAAAAGCAAAATCTGATGAATTTTTCAAGGATGATTTCCTGATCAACAGCTGCACAGAGAAGGGATGGCCCAAATTATCAAGGGCAAGCACGTGGTCCTTTGCTGCACCTTCCCTGGGAAGCTTTGCTGAACTTCCCAGGATCTCCTGCTCTCCTGGTGCAGTCCCCTCCTAGGAGCTGAGCTCAGCACTGCACGCCCACAGGATTACTGAATCGGCAAAGGTCTTCCAGGAGCTCTGACCCTGCATTCCTCAAACCTCTCTCACTCCTTAGAGCATTTTGTCCCTCTAACCTAGAGAGCACCAAATAAATCTCTCCAGCTGTTAATTCCAGGCAGGCTCTTGCTACGAGTTCCCTGGAGCATAAGGTGCTACTTTCTTTAGGGCACATCAGCCTCAACTGTACTGTAACCCGACCACGTCTCTGGTAAGAGCCTAGAGCTGACAGGAGCGAACCCCCAAGCCTGGGTATGGTCTGTACAGTTCCACGCAGGAACTGGCAGATACCATTTATGCCACTTAAAGTACAACTGTTGTGCCTCACCAGCTGGGCTACCAGCATGCAAAGCACTGGAAATACAGGGAATTTTTAACAGACACTTAGAAGTCCTCAGGTGAGGCATTTATTATTAAGAAACCAGAAAGTCATGAGAAGCCCAAGTAAGGCAATAATGCTGCTTCTGACACATAGGTTTTGCCTGCAGCCTTCAATGCAGCGGTTCTGAAAAAACAACCAACCAACCATATCAGCACCCCACACAGCTCCTCACCTCTTACAGTGCTGAACTGAGCCCTGGGGAGTGCACAGCTCTGGCCTGAGAAGCACCCCAAACGTCTCCTCTTTAGCTAAACTCCAGCCTGAGCAGGTTTTCTTTGAAGAGTAACAGATCAGTGTCGCTGCAGAAATGACAGAAGTTCCAAAGCAGAATCACCTTTCAAAAAAACCAACCCAAAAGTGTTCTACACTAAAATTAGAGTGCAAAGCACTGGAAAAGTGAGGAGGACACAGGAGAATTGCACTCCCCCATGCCTTTCCCTTCTGCTCTTTAGACCCACTTGAAGGACTTCCTCCTGCCCCACCAGTGCTCTCTCATGCACTCTCACACTCCCCGTCTCCCCACTGCAGTCTCCAGCAAAATGTCAGAGGAAAGGAAAAGTGACAAGCTCCTAAGAAACTGAATAGCTCATTCTGTTTAAATATCGCATTAACCCCAGGCTCTGCTGCTTCATTTGTCAGCTTTTTCAGCACTCTCCATCTCTGCAGCCCCCCTGACCCAGGCGCTCTGATTAGCCATGATCAATGTGCACATTTGTGGGAGCTCTGTGCACACTGCTGGACCCTCGGCCTCGCCCGCTCATGCAGATAATAACGGCACTTCGAGTCACTTGCCCATAACTCCAAGCTTCATTAAACAGGGGGGATGTCACCAAAAGTCCCTTTAACTGTCTTTTCGTTTGCCCGTAAGGGAAAAATTGACAGTGCTGAAAAATGGGATTTGGAATATAAATAACCCCTGGTTCGGGTGTTGCAGTGAATGTTTGCAGTTGCCTGAGCCCCCACGCAGGAGCCTCCTCACCGGCATGGGTGGGAGGAGGGGCGGCTGTGCGGAGCGGGGAGACTGCACAGAACCACCCCCCAGGTCAGAAACAGCTTCCAAAGGAATGGTTTTCCCTGCACAGAGCAGGCTCTGGGCAGAGAGTCCTGTCAGTCACCTCTGCTGCTGGCTGGCACAATATTTTCCATCTACCCTAAAAATGAAATTAAAGCATCAAGGGGAAAAAATATAGAAAAAACCGGGTATTTTCCCAAAGTAATGAAACCCAAAACCCACAACCCCCCAAAACCCAATCCTTTGCATTTCCAAGCCATGCCAGGTATTTCCCTGACAGTCTGTTCACAGAGGTCTGAACCCCAATTACTGCACAGAACTACTTCTTATCTGCCCCCTAGATGTCCAGGACTCTTCTCATCTGATCCCTGAGAAGTAACTTTCTACAGAGCTCAGTACACATCATCCCTCCAGTCCCTCAGTGGGTCTGAGCCAGGAATGCTTTCCAACAGAGCCTTACGGCAAGCCCTGCACCCCTTCCCTCCCCCATGAACGTCTCCGAGTAGACCCTCCCATACACTTCAGCCAAGTGTTGTGCTTTGTCCTATTACGGCGCATTCCATGACGCAGACAGGCTCCCACTGATTTCCATGGACTCCGGAGCAGGTTCATGCACTGTCACCTCTGCTGGGAAGAGTTACAGATTCAGGGCAAACAGGAGCCCCTTCCTTTGGGAGACTCCTGACCTCAGACAGAATTTCCCTTGCCTCCAGAGCACAGCCTGCAGAATGAGTCACTGTCTTTAAAACAAACACTCCAATGCTGTGCTTCTCATTAGCCCCAGACTTTTGTCCCCTTATTCATGGGAAGGAGCACCCTGGCCATGGAGCAGTCGTTCCAATGCTCTCCCTGAATAGGGACTTGTTCCTCC
This sequence comes from Edolisoma coerulescens, assembly GCA_013397115.1. Taxonomy (NCBI): domain Eukaryota; kingdom Metazoa; phylum Chordata; class Aves; order Passeriformes; family Campephagidae; genus Edolisoma; species Edolisoma coerulescens. The sequence goes on from VWZW01006570.1 coordinate 382,180, forward strand.
ATCAGAGCCCGTGGCTCTGTTGGGCTGAACTCCCCAAACTGCAGCAATTATTCTGGCCGAAACAAGACACAGAGCGCATCGGGATCAGGCCACAAAGACTCCAATAAAGGCAACAAGAACACAATAAAGGCCCATGACAACTGGTCCTTACAAAAGGCTGTCCCTAGAGAGTGATGTATGGCAAGTTTTCAGCATGGTGCTCCCTGCTTTATCCGGATCCAGTCAGCCCTGAAGCTGAGATGATTTCTGTGCTTTGCTCTCGTTTTTTCCCTCCCGGCAGTACTGCCCATGGGACAAGGGACAGACCGACAGAGGCCAGCAGCCTCAGCAGAGCCACTTCTATCCCAAACCTGCCCCTCCTGTCCAGCTGTAAAAGTCAGGGAAGATCTGAAAGGAGGAGCAAGGGGAAGGAAAGGAATGCTGGACACACAAAAAAAGAGGGGGTGATAAAGATGACATGCTTGTGCTGTTTGAGGGAAGGCAGCCTGAATATGCCATGGGAGTGCAGCCTGAACCCCAACACCTGCTGGATGTAATGGACTCTGAAGTGTTGTTTCAGAATTAATCAAGTCATTTAAAATCATAGCTGTAGTCTCCATTCACTACTCCTGTGCATAAACGCACTGATCCCGATACTCATCCATGTCGGGTGACTTCAGCAATATATCACCATAATTGCCATTTTAGGGCTGCAAATTAGAGCTAAAATAACCAGATGCAAAAGAGATGGCCATATCATACTCTCAAGATGGATCTACAAAGTTCAAGGAGAGTTCAAGCATGGAAGAGGCAATAGAGAGGGGTCAAGTGTAAGGAGATTGTTCATGTTCAAGAGGAATTAACTTTACAAATATATTGTTTCTGAGGTGGTAATTGTACCATCTTACAGCTATTCATACCTCATTGAATCTTTGCATTCTTCTCAGCCATTAGAGTGATTGTTCCTCATTGAAATAAATTTGATTTTGACAAAATATTCTGTTTTAAAACTGCAAATGATTTCCCCAAGATTTTCTGCTTTAAAGTAATTCCTTCTGAAACCCCAGAGCACAGAACCAGGTAAGACATCTTTGAACTACAGGCTTAGCATCCATGGGCGTGGCAAAAGCACTGAGACTGCCAACTCATTTAGTATCAGCGAAAGTAATGGAGCTCGGAGCTTGAGATCTCATCAAAAAGAGCCTTTAGAGTGCTGTTCTGACCCAAAATAATACACTGTGACTGTGGGCCTGGTCTGGAAGCTTCAAAGTATTCAAATACTTCAGCTACCATGGATATTATGGTTACCAACACAGAAATGCCTTTCAGCAGTCAAGGATAGTATTCCCCACACAACTTGATGAACAAAAGTTCACATAAAGAGCCAAGTCAGTTGTTCTCTGAAGAAATCAAGTGACAGAGCATCAAGAGCATCAAGGCAAAGACCGTAAGAGCAGGAACAAACTGTCCTGCCTTGTTTGGCCAAGGCTTACAGCCAAGTGATGCCCCACAGTAAAACAAGCACTCCTGCCCTCAGAAGACAGCAGTCCTATGCACCTCTGCAAACCAAAACAAAAGGCATTCCAATCAGCTGTAGGGCAGGTGTCTATGGAACTTTTAAGCTGCTCACCTTTGCTTATCTTTTACGCTTTAGAGTCAGGTGAGTCCATTAATTATGCTTCTCTTCCCAACTTCAAATTGCACCATTTAAAGTCTGATTGCAGCTTATTGCTGAACCACCCCCAGACCTAAGAATTACTGGCAGCATCTAGTAAGTCGCCTGCGCAGCGAGAGAAAACACACTTCCCATTGTTCCTGCAAGGCTGGGTAAGTCTCCCCTGCAAAGCTGTGATTCCAGCATGCTGCTGGTACAGCCCCAGCAGACAAAGGGGCAGCTTCCATCCCTGTAAATCAGCCCAGCACCATTGTGCAGGGAGAGCTGTGCTAATTCATCCTGCGAGGAGCCGGTGACCTGAGCCCTCCCCACAATGGCAGTACAGAGAGCTAATGTGCTATGGGTTACTTGGTAATTCCTGCAGCATAATTGGCCAACATGGAAACGGTAGGAATGACTGAAGTTCATAACTAATTGCAACCATTACCGAGACAGCATTATTTATGATTAACTGCATGTAGTAGGCCTGATTCCGATTTCACTCACATCTCATTCCAGGCAGTTGTTTGACAGGTAGCTGGTGATGTTTCTCTTCTGGAAGAGGTTCACCCTCATGGCTACAATTGTGTTTTCAGCATATCAGTTCCACATCATGCTGAGAACACCAGGAAAGCAAGGGGTTTGGGGCTTGAACTCTAGGCTGGGGGGGGGAAAGGCTGCATTTAACTTGTTCTTTGATTGCCTGACAGCAGAACTCTGCTAGCCCACTCTGGGTGCTCCAGGCAGCCTGCTGACCTGTCTGACCTTTACTCCCATGTTTACCTGGCTGTTGGGTCAGGTGGGACCTCTGCAACCTCACTTGACGGGTTCAGCACTGGCAATTACCTGTGTTTCAAATCCTCACGTGCTGCTTTATGTGGAATGGCAAGAGAGAAGGCAGATTGCCTCAAGAAGCTTACATGCCATTTACAGTTCAAAATAAATGGCTTCCATTTCCCATTTCTTCAGAGGTCTGGCCATTGAGTTTCAGCAGGAGTTTTTGGGAACTGGCCTCCCTTGGAAGTCTGCTTTCAGCTACTGGTGCTCAGCACAGAAACCCAGCTGGAGGGAAGGCGGCTCACGGCAGCGTGGCAACTTGGGTACTGCCCTAAACACGGACTCATACACAAGCGTACAAGAATGCGTGTGTGCACATACATAACATGTATGAAAACCAAGTCTCCCTAACAGTGCCCCAGTTGGACACACTCATTACATTCGATGCCGCCAGGTCAGAGCCTGGAGTCCCTTGTACAGAATGAACAGTTCCATATCTTTATTTTACTGAGAGGCCTTGTCTAAAAACCATCATCTGCAAATTGTAATTTTTCTCCACCTTTCATAAACACCAGCAATAGCGCAGCCCTCTTTCCCCCTCTCTTTTTCTTATGCAGGATATCAGGCAGATAAGAGTTATCAGTAAAGGTCATCCTCAATTTCTGTACAGAAATGATCTGTCTCCGGTATGTAATAAACATTTATCCATGCCTTTATTAGCTATATTGGATCTGACAGTTCTGTTAAACCATTTTCTTTCATTTTGCTAGGTCATGACGGTTAATGCTGCTAAAAAATCTCATCACTGCTTTTGATCACTGTATTGTCTTCCCAGCGTTAGCAGGATTTTGTAAAGGTAAGCACTGGCTGGAATGACCTATTAAAGTTACAGCCCGTTGAGCTCCTGGCTTTTTTCTCCCCACAATAAAAAGCGAAGGAGTGCAAAGCATAAATTCTACTCTCGGGGTTATATTTAGTTGGGCAGCTGACATTTAGGAGAGCAGCCACTTCAAGCCCACTTTGCATTGGTTTCGCTCCATCTTTTTCACATCCTCGAGTTTCTGAAATGGTGCCGGAAGCCACAGCACGGCAAATGAGCACAATTAGTGGGACCAGGAGGTGATGTCCCAGTTAACCCCCACCGTGCCGGCACTGTGTTAGGTAGCTGCTCAGAAAGCAGTGGCTCGGCATAAAGCCACAGGGAATACCAGAGAGTACAAATACCCTGCTGAGCCTTCCCAGAACTGGGATCTGCAAAGGCAGCAACAGGAATGCAGCTACCTCTCGTGTACCTGGGCAAGGCACATGGTCAATGCAAGTCTGCCAGCCTCTGGAGGAACTTCAGTGTGAGTTTAACCTGCTGTTCCATGCAGTGAGCAGAGGCCCCCTCAGCCTGCTGTCCTGCCAAGCACAGCAGCCAGAAACAACAGGTTCACAAGGTATGGGTAATCCCTTGTGGTGGCTGGCAAGAGAAACCTGGCCTCAGAAGGAGCCTGCACTGACTCGTGAACAGCTTACACACAGTTACAAAGCCCAAAAGACCACTCTACTGGGGGCAGAACAGGGCAATATGGGGATACTGCAGCCACGGTGACTGCACTGGAGCTACCTTAAACATCTATAGCTAAAAGCTACCTTCTGCCTGCAGCCCTGTTTTCAGGCTGTAACAACAGCTTGAGATCAGTGGTACAAAAGGGCATATCATCTCTTTCTGTAAGCAATATAGGGCTTTTTAATTTCCTCAAGCAGCCCCTTATTTGGCAACAACAACCCACACTCTTCTGTTCTGTTCTCCAGCTGTACCCAGCTGTAGCTTCACCAGCTTCCAAAGGAAAACAGGAATGGATGACTGCAGCAACTCACAAGAACAACAGCAAAATATTTTCCCGGTCTCCACGACAACAGGCATATCAAAGACACAAATCTCTCTGACTGCTTCCTCCCATGTTCTCCATCCCCCTGTGTCCTGCCAGTCTGTGCTCCCCACTGTCCGTGTGATATGTACCTGTGGCAGCAGAAGAGCTCCTACCTTCCTGATAAAAGTGACTGGCAACCTTGTATACACAGGGGCTGGTGTCCCTTCTGCCAGGACAGCCCCAGGGAAAGGCAGGAATTCCCAGCCCTGGCTTTCCACTTGCCAAAATACCACAACTTCCAACAAAGGAAGATCAAGGGTGTTAACCCTGCTGCCCCAGCTGGCTCAACCCAAACCTTGTTCCCGGTACCCCCGTTCCGAGGGAGAGGCCTGTCTTCCTTGTTCCTGGGTGGCCACCCAGCGTCAGCAGCTCCCTGTGATAATTCATGACCTGGCACGGCCAGTGGTGAGGGCTCAGCAGTGGGGGCTGCTCAGACTCCATTATTCTTCTCTCCAGCCCGAGCTGGAAGGGCAGACAATAGACACACAGCCCCAGAGATGCACTCTGACCCCAATGCCTCAGACCACCAGGCTGCTAAACAAGGGCCAGGACCCCCGTGGTCATGGCAATCTCCAGCCTGTGTTTAAAATTAACACTGTTTGTTGGTAAGCTTGGCCTAAGCTGGCTCTAACACTTCCAGGTGTACACCTCTCTGCAAGATGTTCTCAATCTGGATACAGACACGCATAAAGAGAGGAAGAGCGAACGCCTCAGAACAGCTTTTAGATGAGCAGACACTGCCTGTGATTTTTCATGTATAGCTTTAGTTTAGCTGGTAAACCAAAATTTGCTACTGAGCCTTTTCATACTATAAACAGGCAAATCTGTGCCTTGCTGAAGACAGCAGTTTGGGCCCAGGGCTCTGTTTCCTGTATTCTGCTTAAACACAGTAAAGTGGTTTCTGTTGGCTGGGAGCAACTCACATGCTCCAGAGAATCCATGCTCAGCAGCCAACTTTGATCAGCTCACCTTGTAAAGCTCCTCCTCTGCACATCCCAACAGGACTCAGAGGGGATTATGAAACAACTGGTTTGGAAGGGCCAGTCTTCTGGGAAGATGGCAGTCCTGACTTCTCTATGACCAAGCAGATTTGTGCAAAGAAATGAGAACACCTCATGGACCAATTTTCCAAGTTATTTGTCTTTACAGTGAGACATGTAACATATCCTGCTATATGCTGATGGATTGGAGAACAAACATAGTGCAAAAAACTAAAATCCATACCCGGATAATGCCTGTAGTTAATGACTACGGTATGTGACAGTTCAAATCCACCAAGTCAGCACTGAGCTGATCTGCCTTCCCTGGTTTCTGCTAAGCAGGTTAGCAGAGAGAGAACGGTTCATCTACTAACATTTAACACAACCTTGAACTAAATTACATCCAAAAGCCAGAAGCCTGCCTCATTTTGGTAGTTAAATCATTTACTTCTAGGACAAAAAAAAAAAAAAACATAACCCCCAATCCTGCCCTGAAGTCATTACCAGCATGATGCTCTATTTGAAGTCTTGCAAAATGCTCAAGGAATGGCCCTTGTGATTTGGCCAAAGCAAACCGGGCACTCAGCAGCTCTACGCAGGCCAGAGGAAATGCAGATCCCAGTATGAGAAGATTAAATTATTATGGCTTTTGCAACAGGGGGCACAACTGTGAGTGGCCCCCTTCTTCTGCTGACCAGGCTGTGCTCCTTCCTGCTGTGAGCACACACTGTCATACCTAATATTGGCAGGCTTTGATAATAATAACATTGTCAAGATAATAGCAGGGAAGTTTCAGTAGAAACTCCGTATTCAAGAGCCAGCTGTGCACAGCCCCAGTTGCTTTTTCTGAGAAGATGCCTTCAAAAAGCAAAATTCAGCCTAGCTTCTGAGAAAAAAAAAAAATTAGTCCCCTCCTCAAAAGTAAAAGAAAGGAAAGGAGGTTATTGGACAAGAGAGGGATGAAGACCATTTCCTGGAGACATTATTATTGCATGAGTTTAAATTTCTTTTTGTTCTCAAAGGCATTTTGGTCACTGCAAGCAAATAACATTGGAAACAGAGAACCAGGCCTTAAATCAGAGAATAATTACCTTTGTGAGGTTTCCTGGTTGCTCTGATCAAGCTGGAAGAGTTTGGGAGCTTTTCTCCCTCATCCACCTTCTTGCATGACATAACCATTCAACAGCTCAAACGAGGTGGGACATAATGTGACTTTTGGCAAGCATGGTATCATTGTTGAATAAATCTGTATTTCTTAGGGTTTTGGCAAACTTGCTCCTTTGTCTGCACAAAATAATGGCTTAACAAATGAAAGGTGAAAGAAAAAGTCTGCTCCCTCTCTTCTTTGCCCCTTCTCCTTATTTCAGACTTTGTCATCCTGAGTTACCCAGGCCAAGGGCTTCAGAACTCTTGGGAAAAAGCCCGGCAAGGCGAATGTCATGCACCGAGCTGTCAGGGCACGGCAAGCCCACCCTCTCCTGCACCGAGGGCAGCCCAGCAGCCCACAGCCACTGAAGGGCTGAGCTATGGCCGTCACTTCACCTGCCTCTTCTGTGCTTTTTGCTCGCCTTGGCCTCGTTCTACACTTTAAATAGTTTTCTTTTTAAAGTCATCTGGATTCAAGTAGTTTCTCCAGTGCCTGACATTCCTTTCCAAATCCACTGAGACATAAAAATTAGACATTTACTTGTAGGTTCAGGAACTTTTGGTCAATGGACTGCGCTGAGCTGTGCTGGTCTGTAACCTCAGTCCCAAAGCCCTTTTCACAGAGCGAGAGAGAGAGAGAGAGAGAGGGAGGATCAGAGTTAAAATCACCTCAAGCAAAGCCAACCTTCACTCTCTCTTGCTGACACCTCTGAAACTCTAACAGGTGTGTATATAGTCCTTTAGCATAACTCAACTCACAGAGTACAAGTCACAGCCCAAAAGGCAGGTGATGGAATCCCACAACGTTTTAGATCATTTGTCCTGAGCAGGGTTTACACATTTCTGGCCCTTGCAGGAGTCAGAAGCAGGTAGTGGAGGCACAGAAACCTACCTGTGCTTCCCATAAACTGGGGATGTGTCTCTTCACTGGCTGGCATCCTGTAGAGTTATTTCTACAGCAAGAGTGACATGAGCGTAAATTCCCAAGCGGTGAAATGCCTTCCCTGACTCTCATTTGCAGTGCATTGCTGTGTGAGCAGGAACCAGCACAAAAGATGCAGCACAGAACAAAACCCCATAGGACTGAGCTGGAGCCTCAGGCCAGAAGCACTGGAAAGAACATTTCTTGAAGGTGGGAGGCTACTGAGGGAATAACAATCTCTAAAAGAAATCAACAACAAGGAGCAGAAATGTTAGCTAACTAGATGTGCCTAGGAGAAATAAATACTAAAATAACAATGGCAAGTCCTACCCTTGCTTCTGGCAGTACTGCCTTCTTTGGAGGGGGCTGAAAAGCAGATCACAGTGCTAATAATCCATCATTTCCTCCCATGGACCAATCCAGACAATGCTATCCCATCACCACCTCCCTGTCAGGAGACTAAAAGACAACACAACATTTATTAAATGCTTACAAGTACATCCTGTAATTCCAGGAGGGTAAAGACAGAAATATATATATTTTAAACAATATATGTCTCAGCAGCACAGCCTCACTGCCCCAAAAGCACCAACCCCAGGCAATGGTTACCTGCACGCTCAGCTCTTTCTGCCTTTGGCACTCCTATGCCTTGGACAGCCAGTCTCCCACAGGAGGCCAAGGAAGGGGCTGCCTCAGCCCCCAGTACTGGGAGTAGCACTCCCACCTCAAGTCAAGAGAGTGGAAAGAGCCTGAACTCCCTGACAACTTTATTTCCTTCCCTCTCTTGCCAGGCTCTGCTCCTGTGTTTTAGTTCCGAATTCCTGCTGTGTCACTCCCTTGCCCTTCAGGGGTAACAAATGGACATCATGATGCCTTGTGGAAGGAAAGGTATCAGCAGAGCATGAGGAAGGAATCCAAGGGATAGAAAGCAAGGAATAAATTCTAGTGTTTTAGTCCCAAACATAGGAGTCCTTATACAGCACATAGGTTTTGAGGGGTTTCCCTGGCTTTTTTCTGTGTCTTGGACAAGCAAGGGAGCAGGCATTTTGCTAGGAGCTGCTGAGTGTGGAAGGGCAGCTTCGGGATTCCTGCCCACAGCCCAAGTGTATCCCCAGGCAGGCTGCTCTCTCCTTTGGGAGGGGCACTGTGGGACAAGCAGGAGAGGGGGAAGGAGGGAGGCTTTTCTTTACACTTGTGCTGTGCTGAATGTGGACCATCTGTGCCCCCAGCTGGAGTGCTGGAGATGGTCTGGCACTTGAACCACACCATATTTACAGATCTAAACACAAATGGCTACTGCCTGATTGTTTCATGATTCATTAGTCAGACAAGCTCTCCTCTCCCGCCAGCACAGCTGTTACAGAGTAAACCTTTGTCACTTAATAGGCCTGATTATTACTTTCCATCAAAGGTATTGATCTGTGTCATCTCTACTTAAGGGAAAAGGGGAGAAGCGAAAAGGGGACCAAAATGCGTCAGGAAAACAAGAAAGGAGGGGGAAAAAATTCCAAAAGAATGACATTTGTGTGGTGAGTAGGGGCAGCGGTCAATGCGTTTCATCTCTCCTGGCTGTACTGTATTCATGTATTCATTTGCCACGGTGCCGAGGTTACTCGTGGAGATGAAACGTCTCACATGATGTGGCGCTCCTTGTGCCGCACCAGACTGCTGCAGTCACACAATATGGCCACGCATATAATTGGTTGGCCACAGACACAACGTGAATTAACAAAGAGTATTTTTAAAAAAACAGAAATCAATTAGGACACGCAGCAGAAGGTAAAAATACAGGTTCATCTCCAAAAAGCACTGAAGAGATTGATGGCGAGACTTGGGTGAGTGGCCCCAGGGCTGAGGCCTCGGCCGCCCCGGTCGGCGCTGCTCCCCCAGTTTACACCCGTGGAGAAGCTGGCCCTTTTTGTTCGGCACATGGGCTCGGGTGGGATGTGGCTGTTACATCATTGCCATGCAGTGTTTTACCACAGCCTGAGAGCTCCTCGTTGCTCCGCAGCCGCCTGCCAAGCTGCCATTGCAGCAATCCAAGGTTACTGGGGATTCACTTGCTCCACTGGCAGGAGGAGGTTTGCACCAGCCAGACTGGGAGTTTCATGGCCCCTCTGACTCCCAACACTGCCACCAGCAGCATTTTTGCGTCCTGCTGCACACAGCGTGCCAGCAACCTGGCGGGCAGTTCAGAGCCACAGATGTGGCAGTGGGGAGCGAACAAGATCTCCAGCAAAGTTTCACTCTTTCCATTTTCCTTGCATTTACAGGATCATGTCTCCTGACGACAATTCCCAAAGCCCTTGGCCAGTCCTCTTTCAGACCAGGTGAAGGTGTGGGAGGTACGGGACAGAAAAGGAGTACGGCGAAGACTGCTTGGCTTGCACCCACAGCAGCAGAACAGTGTCACAACTGGGATCACAGAAGAATAAAAGCAATAAATGTGCCTTCAGAGCCAAACATGACGTGCAAAACCAGTGTAGATGTCCTGAGTGCTGCATCCAGTTCTCTCTCCCAACTCAGGAACAGTTTTGGAGCTACTCCAAAATTACTGCTGCTCAGCTACTCCAGAACACGTTCTTTCTGAGTGAAACCCACTCCTTTTGTTCCAAATCTCAATAGCTGTAGGACAGGGCAAGGTATCATCTTGTAAATCCTTTTGGAAAAGAGAACTCCAAGACCCAAACACATTCCTCTGCAGTACAATAAGGCCTTCTCCTCCTCCCCCAGAACCTCTGAGGAACAGTCTAGAAGTACAAGGAGCTTGTCCTCAGCCCCAAACTGCGTCTTCCAAGCAAAGAGGTCAGCAGGATGTCACACAGGGAAGACCAGTCACTAAAGGCAAAGCACCGGTGAGAGGATGAAGGAGTGGGAACGCACATCATTGCTGTGGAGATCTGCTCAGAGCACATGGTCTCCCCTGAGGTCAGCCCACCTCGGGGCCATACCTGCCTGTCCAGCCGAGGGTTGGAGAGGGCAGTGACACTGTCCCAGTGCATCATGGGACAGGGAAGCCATCCACGCTCTCAGGAGAGGAGGACACAAGCATGTGTGCAGCTCTGACATGGAACACTCTCTTCCCATCCAGTTTCCACCCAAAGCTCCGGAACACGCATGACTAAATCCACGCCCCTCGGGAAACCGGCTGTCTCCACCCCAGCATTTCCCCCAGCCCACGTGGGTCCCATCATACACCCTCACTCCCGTATCCCAGGGCACCCCCATTTTAGCCGCACGGAAGGAGAACTCAGAAGGCTGCAGCACGTGACACCAAGCGAGAGTTGTGGCACACACAATCCCTGGAAAGAGTGGCTTGGCAATCCCGCGTGAGCTGCGCTTCCCGCCAAGGGCCCGGTGCTGTGCTGGTGCCAGGAAACCAGCCATTCAGCCAGCAGGCACAGCAGCAGCCACGGACATGGAGGAACAGAAGGGAGCCGTCAGACCCTGGAGACACGCTTGTTCTCTTCTCCTCCCGCACTACAACAAGGGGGCTGGGCAAGTGAGGAAGCAGCGAGATGCTGCAAATGTTAGCTTAACCCATTTATCTTTCCAATGCATCAAAGACGAAAACTGCTTAGTCAGTGCTTAAAGAGGGACCGAAACCAACAGACTGAGATGATACCTTGGAGCTCAGGTTCTGAGCAAAAACCTTCCCACTTAAGAGCTGCTTTGCCATGGCAAAAGGTGCCATTTTGTCTCTGAGGCATTCAGAAGGAAGCTGAGTAAAACCATCAGGAACAGGCTGTTGGGAACAAATCTGCAGCAAACAGGTCCTCATCACTGTCAATGCTTCATTTCCTTCCCTTGCAGATGGTCTTTGATTCAGGTAGTTGGTGACAAGACTAGAGCAAGGAGCCACCAAGGGAGATGAAAGACAAAAAACCCAAAACCAAACAACCCAAAAAAACCAACCAACTAACCAAACCTCCAGTCAAGCAGCTCTTAAAGCCTTAGCTTTCCAAAAGCAGTCCTTTCCAGGGACTTGCTGAGAGCAGGGGTTTATTACTGATTTTTCTTCCTGTCCTCACTGATGCAAATCAGGAGCAATCATACATGAGCCCCACATCACACCTGCTGTCAGTGCAGCCCAGTAAGACCCTGCAGAGACACCAGCATTACCAGCAACATCTCCTCAACTTCCCTGCAAAACTCAGACAGCAACTTCTCCCTGGAATACATCACAGAATATACACCAACACCCAGCACTATGGATCCTTCTTCTTAAGTCAACAGTCACTGCTGGATGGGGTGGATTTCCCACCAAGTTTCCAACAGTGATGTTCTCCCTTCCCTGATGTTCAAACAACCCCTTTGGACATCCTTGGCAGGCACCAGGAGCCCAGGGCCTGATGATGTGACCTACCTGCCCCAAGCATGGCTCTGACTTCTGTGCAAGAGGCAGCAGCAACAGCCAGCCAAGTCCATGCCCAGATTTTCCGTATAAATATCTATGTTGCTGCTGGCATAAAGTGCAGCGGGGCTTTGTCAGTATCCCTCTGTGAGCCTGGTGAAGTACTGCCCCTTGCAATTGAACTGTGTCATCAGCCCAGGACACCTTCCCTGGGAGAGGAGGGAGGAAAGGGGAAAAGAAAAAAGGGAAAGCTTCAGGTCAAACGATTGATTACGGCTCTGAGTTACAGGGGGCTATTGATTTTTCATTAAACACCATGTACTGCTGTAAAGCAGAAAAAAAGTAATTCATTGATCCGAGCTGTGGGCCATGTTCACTTATTGGCTTCCTGCCACTTCTCATTATTCCCAGTTCTAAATGTATACTGAGGTCAGTTCATTCTCATCATTGCCTCCTGTCACCAGAAATGTCTCTCAGTAACTATTAGTTTAATCACCCCTTTCTCACAATGGTAATGAGTGATAATATCCAGCATTATGGCAGATTGACGAATATTATTTGATGTATTCCAGCACCGCATTCCACAATGCTCCAGTTAAGGGTCTGTTGGTGTCTCCATTACAAAGCCCCCAGGCCTTGAACTTTATAAATCACTCCTCAAAATTTGCTGCTGGCAGAAGTAAAAAGTGGAGGATGTCTCAGTTCTGGAGAGAATATTGCTGGAATTGCACTCTGCAAAGTCCTTCTGGCCACAGTTTAGCTGCAGTGAATGAGAGCTGGAAAGGGGAGAAGAGAAGGGGGAGAAAGAAGAGGAACTTGGCCAGCTCAAGCTGCTTTTTCCAGTGGATTAAAATGCCATCATTTCACAAACAGGATGATCTCGCTGTTCTGTTGGACGGTGATTCAGGGACAGGCATGCTCCTCCTACAGCTGACACACAGGCAGCACTGCCATCCTGCCTTGCTGAGAGTGACACTGGAAATCTAAGAATGTCTGCTCTGAAGCCTTTGCCTTGTGCTTGATAACCTGCACTTTGAGCGTGCTGCCAATGTAGGGCTAAGGGCTGAAACCCTCAGAATTCAGTAGCACCTGCTCAGGTAAAGCCTTGGCCTGGGAACAATGGCAGGTACAGCTTTAGTAAACAGTTTGTACCTGATTCCAGATTCCAGCTCAGAGATTTAGGGGGAAACTGGTCAAATTTGGGATTTAAAACCACACCTACTGGAAACCTTGCTGTTTACAGTGACAAGCATTCACAGAGGTGTCACTGGAACTGGATGTCCTAAAAGAGACAGTAGGCTCTGAAGTGTTAATTTCAAAACTTTGCACTGATGAAGATTTGCTGAGGTGAACAGTCATCAAGCAAGAGGAGGAAAAGTAGATATGGCAGGATCCAAAACTGTGCTACAACGAGAGAAGAGAAATGAGCAAACAGAAACTGCCTCACAGCTGCCTCCAGCAGCACAGAACCAATGCTTAAATATGTAACTGTGACCAAAAAGACTATTTATATAAAAATACCCAGATCATACTTTTAAAATATTTTAAAATTTTAAATATTTTCTTTGTCACTAAAACAAAAAAACCCAAAAAAACAAAAAACAAACAACAACAAAAACACCCAACAAAAAAAACCCAAACAAACAACCAAAAAAAAAAGGAACAAATAAAATGACTCAAAGAGAACAAGAAGCACAAAGGACTATCAAGAGGCCATTTTAGGCTACAGTAGGACTTGTTATACTTTTTGACTTCGTCTTAGTTTTCTACAATTGAAAGACCCATTACAGGAGACAACAGGGACACACAACAGATGAACACCCAACCATAACATAGCATTACACTAAGTTGGTAGAACTACTCTCAGGTAGACCCTACTCCAGCACCCACACACTGCTGGCAGTGCCAATAATGACTTTTCTCCGCCACCATTTAGGGTTGCTCCAAGGAGTCCAGTCTCAAACTCTTACCAGGGTGGAAGAACTTACAGACCACTCAACCCCTGCACAAGAGGTTGTTGTTACACACAGGCCAGGTTTGGCCTCTGTTGTTAAAACTGCAGCCGTGTGCTTTTGTCACTTAGCCTGGAGGTGCCAGTGCCACCCTCCCCATCAGGGTTCCATCCCCGCCATGGCCATCACCAACAGCCACTGCTGGCATGGACAGAACAGCCACAACAAGGGGCATCCACAGTGCCATCCAGCCCAGGGAAGCGGCTCTCGGGGACAGACTCCAAAGGGGCAGCCAGGGCAGGACTGAGGAGTGTCCCCTTGCCCACTCCAGGAGGAAGGGACCCCTGGGAGTGAACATTTGCACCAGACACCTCAGGGAGTTCTCTGTTTCAGCAGGGGTCCCTGGGCCCCCCCAGCCCTGCTGGAAAGCGAGTCCCAGCTCCAGGCACAACAGCAATCACTCATTTGCTTCCCCACATTTTCTCGCATGACGTGGCTTTTCCAATGCGTTCCGATACACTGCCTCCCCCTGAAGCCAACCTCCTGCCCAAGCTCTTCACAGTTTGTGGTGAAGCAGAGGATGAAGCCTGCTAATTCCCGCTTCTGAGTCCAGAGCCTGTTTGTGAGAGGTCAAGTGGGGCTTGGAAGGGCCATCTGGACAGAAAATGAACAGCAAATTCCTACCAGGAACTTGCTTTTGTGCAATAGGACTCTGCAGAGGGACAGGGAAGGGTCCTGTGCACAAGGCAGAGGTGCTGCCCACTGTAAATGAATTCTAGTGAAGAAAAGAGCTAATGAGTTGGTTACAGGGTGTGAGAATAAGGTAGAGGATGATGGCAGGGACAGCAGTGATCAGCCTGAAGGCATCAAGTGGAGCCCAGAGGGAGCTCTCCATTCTCAAAGGATGCTGCAGGCATAAATAATACTTTTCTTACCAGGCACATGAACAAAAGAGCAGCATGTCCATGGCAGGTAGTTATATGGCTCCTGTTATCAATAAACACTTGGCAATCTCTGCTGTGTTTATCCTCACAATACCCTGATGAGGGAGGGAAAACAGTCTTTGCAGATGGAGCAGGTTTGCCTGGATAGATCTTGAGTGTGACAGGGCAAAGTATCCGTGAAGCCAAAGAGAGCAGGACCCAGACTGCCTGAGACACTTCAGCCTCAGGATATCACTTGAGAGTCAATGTGCAAATACATCTGAGCATTTTGACCTACCTCAAGATCACACCAGGAGCCTGCAGCAGGGCAGACTTACCTCCCATGTTCTCTGGAAATGTAACTCTCATTCCTGCTAAGACGAATGCACCCACCACAGACAGGAGCATCCTGCACCTGCAGGGCATTCACGCAGCCTCCCAAGAAGTTAGAGAGAGCTCAGCGCTGTTATTCTGGCTGCCCGAGCACTCCTCGTCTCCCAGAAAGCCCCATGCCTGCGGCAGCCAGGTCACTGAAAATGGATTGGTGAATGCTATTACATCTCACCCTAGGAACGAAGCTCTTACCGGCAAGAGCTGTTTATTTCTCTAATATCCCCACCTTGTGCCAAATAAATAGCGTTGATGTCACATCATTTGTAGAGGACAGAAAACCTCTGCAGAGCTGCAACCAACAGCCCTCTCCCGTGCCAGGACATAGCACACATCCCGGGGTAATAAAGCCTTCATTTCATGCTTCAGCACACCTGGGCTGAGGCTGGGATTCAGCTCTGATTCCACAACAGCTCCCACCTAGTCCCGCTATGAATGGTCCCAGATTTTATTCACATTTTTAACTCTTAATACTGTTTAAAAGCAGGGTTAGAAGGATGGGAAAAGGAAAGGAAGGCTTAAAGGGAAAGGGAAGATAAAACCCATTCATACTCTGTACTTTCCACATCTCTGGGAACTTTTGTGCAGACCAGTCTGCTGTAACCAAATCTGAGAGAGCACTGACACATTTTAAGACAGTTCATCTCCTGCAAGGGTCATAAAAATAGGTTGCTTGTTGGAGAGAACAAACATTTTACTACAGCAGCAATTTACAGCCCATCTTCAGAGCAGACCCCTCTCTGACTCTCACTCAGTGCCTCACCACCCGTCCATGCGAAGGGTCTGTCGGAGCCCACGAGGCTGCAGAGCATCATGAAATATGTGTGTGCTTTGTCAGAAGCATGGCCTAAACACTTACAGTGCTGTAAATATAAACTCAACAGCTGCTGTGCCTTACAGTTCAAGGTAAGGCAGAATGGCTGACGTAAATTGTGCCAGTGTGCTATCAACATAAAACAACAGGGCATGATACATTACCATGAGCCCTGAGCACTTCACATCTGTCTTGACACCACCGTGGGTTTGACACCCGTCAGTTCAAAGGAGAAAATACAGCTTGCCAAGGGAATCGTTCCAGCCCTGCATCAGGGCGCTTGCCCCACCACAGCGTAGGCAGACAGCACTCTCTGCTCAGGCAGCATTAAAGGATTTGGGCCGTGACACACAGGCAAATATGCTGATCTGTTCCATGGGAAAGTACCTGTCAGGATGAGTCTCAGTCCAGCTGGGCGCCTATGCCAGCACATAACCTCGAGCACCCATTTGAAGAGAGCTGCTTGCAATTTCAATTTATGCACATACTTATGCTGTGTTCATCCACGAGGGCAGGCTAAACCAGGCTCTGCCAGCCCCTGCTTTGCCACAGAGCTTCAAGCAGCCCGAATGGCATTCCTGTCCCGAGCCAGTCTGCCCTGCACCACAAATCCCACCATGCCCATTGCCCGCTACCAACTGCACTGATTTAAAAACCTCTCTCCTCCCTCGCGAGGGAAGGCTGCCTACTTCCGAAAAACAGGAGGCTTGGTTAGATTATTATTTAAAGCCAGCAAATATATGGCACCCATCAAACAGGGTACAGACCTGAAGGCTCATGTGGCAACTGGACACTAAAAGTTACGGATACAAGCCATCATCAATATCCACCTTCCTGACCCAAGCCTTTCCTGATCTAAGTGTGGCTTAAAAGGTAAGATAAACATAAGTCACTCCTTAAATAAAGTCCTTTGTCCCTAAAGATTTTTTAATGGGCTCTGACCTGACAGAAACCCTTGGCTTTTGGATGTTCCTCACACTTTAAAACCCCCAAACCTTTCCCCCATCCTACTGTGACAAAAATCCTTTTGTTGAGGTTTAACTCAAGGTACCTGTGTGATTCTGGTGACATCATTGATGGCATCTGCACACTGAGCAAGAGATGTTGCTGGAAAATCAGGGTGAGAGACAAGCGTATGCTCAGGTTCCCTTCCAACACACACGGGCAGAGCACTTGCCTGTGCCTGGGACCTGGGAAGGACTTTAGGATTGCTGGGTTTGAAGGCATCTAATGAGACTGCACAGCTTCTTCAAGGTAAAACTTCAGGGCTTTATGGGATGTCAGTCTACCCTGGTTCAGAGAGTTCAGGTGGTACAACAGCAAAGCACATCCTCACAGGCCCAGCCCCAAGCACGTTTCCTACCACACTACAGCCTGGAACACACCTAAGTGCCTGGCTGAATCATGGCCAGAGATCATGAGAGCTCAGGGACAAGGTGTGCCTATGGTCACCACTCCTCCATACTCGTTCTGCAATGGCACCACTATTCTGGACACCGTGAACAGGGTTACTGATTTTCACAGATCATCTGAGTTTCCTTACTCAGGCTCCAACCTTCAGACATAGGCTTTGCCCTAGGGAACAAACGAGCAGAGCCAGGCACAGCAGGCATGTGTGACTGCTGGTGAGCACTGAGTATTGCCAACCATCATAAAGCACAGGAAAATAGCAAGCGAGGCTTTAGCCAGTTTAAACAATCCTGCAGGGAATACTACCAATAGAAACTAATACATATGCAAGCAAGAGCAAGCTGCCTGGGAAACGGAGCACTTTGCCTCCGGTGTCAAATAAAGCACAACACTTGCATTGCCTTTGGTCCAGAGCTAAGTGTATTATTTAACATGCATATATCCCCAAAAGATTCTTCCTGAATATCTACATAGATCTTATCCCCCTGTGTTCAAAGTTTTAATGCAGGAGGGCAACATTATGCCTGTGGTCTGAATGAGGAGTGACTGGTTTTGCTTGTTTGGAAACAGTCCAGATTTCTCCCTAAGTACCTGGGAGCAGAATTTGCCCATGTGGAGACATCCCCCAGCCTGGGTGGTGATGGCAGTCACTTGTGATCTCTCAGGAATACTCCGAGTCTCTGTTTAACCATCCTGTGTTGTACTGTGGAATTATCTTGAACCTCCTTGTTCATCTGCCCCTGCTGTAGTGTAAACTCAATTTGTCTCTGTCCTCTCCTCTTCCAGGAGAGCTGTATTGCTCTCCTGAGCGATCCTGCTGCATGTGTTTGTGAAATAGTCCTGTCCAGAGTGAGGGGAAGGGTGAGTGAGGGCCCCCACACGCAGTGGCAGTGCTGTTCCAGGAACAAAGATCCCAAACAGGGATCAGCAGCACAAGTGGGCTGTCACCACGTCAGCCCAGCACTCCAGAGGCTGAGCACTTCCAATTGAGATTCAAATCTACCACGGAGTTCATCATGTTTATTTAGGCATTAAAAGCAATTTCCCAAGCACATGTCTGTCACATTTAGACACAAAAGGCTAGCCTGTAATTAGGACATATATGACCTCACTGGCTTTAATTGGGAGAAGCCAGCATCCAATCAGTTTCCCGGATAGAAGGAAACTGGCATCAGGAGGGAAGTTCAGTGTCAGCTGGTAGAACGCGCACAATACCTGCTGTAATGGCCCCCAATTCATCATCAGCCCTTCCACCATCAGGACTTTGTCAATGGTTTGCTCATCAATTTGCTCATGCACCAACACATGAGATCAGGACACAGATACTGTGTCAGAGAGAATGATCACACAGCAGGAAAAAAAGGAGAAAAAAAAAAGGAAAAAAAGCCAGGAACAGCAATTTCTGCTTTGGCAAGGCAGCAGGGCAGGCCCAGGGCCAAGGGGCTGTAACTCTGCTGACTTTACACCTGCTTATGCAGGTCAGAATTTAGCCCACCAGGGTTTGCTGGAACTTAATGCACAAGACAAAGAAAATATTTAAGATTGGAATACCCCAGAAAGAGCCAATAGTAAGGAAAAGTCCTTTTGTTGTAGGAAAATGCAGCAAAGAACTCTGAATTCTGCTATGCATATCCTGCTGCAGAGAACGTGCAATTTTGGCCCGTTTGAGAACTGACAGCCACACCTCTACCCGCAGTGCACTGCTCCTGCCTGCGGGACAGGCCACAGAGCCGCCACCCATCCCAGGTACAGCCAGACCCACCCCAGGGACAGACAGAGGTGGTGTCAGTCATTCCAAACACAGACCCTCACCCTCCAAAGGGATCTGTGCTCAGGCCCATGATGTCCTGTCAACCAATTTTTTTCAAAACAAGGACAAGGGTGGGAAAAAAGTATTGTATATAAACTACACTTTTTCTTTTTCATTATTAATATTTTTTACTGTGATAGGAACAGAACCTGCAGCTCTGCTACACCAAGTTCAAGAGATGGGGCAAAACAAGCACTAGAGAGGAGAGGGGCTCACCTTCACTCCATCACCAAGAACCTCTGTATGTCAAAACCATGTCCTCTGTGTCTCTGTGGCAGAAGGACACAAAGACTTTGCCACCTTTGAAACCAGATCTCAGGTCAGTCACTGCAGTTACTTTTGTTGGCTTTACTGCTTCATCTCCATGAAAAAAATCGTTCCCTCCACGATGAGCAGCCTTGCTCTTCAGCTAACAATATCATATCACCAGGAAAAACTTCTGATTTTTTATACCTCAGGAATTTCCAGTATTTAAAAATAAGTATATTAACAGTCAGATAGATAGAAAAATAGACAGACAGAGAGATGGACAGGTTTTTACATTGGTTTGGCACAAAAAGCTCAGATCTCAGAACATTTTCCAGAATTAAATACTTACTTCCAATCTATATCAAAAAGTACCAGCAGATTTTCATCTTTTTTCTCTGTCCAGCAAGCTAAATACTTCATCTTTCCTGGCTGACATATTTTCCTGGGGCAACAGAAAATGTAAGTCAAGCCAGACGACTATTCAGGCCCAAGGAAATGCACCAGGTAGGCGAAAATCAAGGAAAGAGACAGCAAACTGTATCACATAATTAGTCTGAATTCTGTTCTTAGCACAGTTAATGAGCTCTAACACAAAGAAACTGGCCTCCAAGAGACAGCCAAACCCTGCACTAGCTGTAGAAGGTCTCTTGCTTCCTTCTACTCCTAATTCCCTCCTTCATGCCTCTGCACAAGAACCTGCTTCTCCACATGCCTTCTGTTGGTTTCTGTCTGCTTTTGTCCTGCTTCGGTTTTCCTCTGGCATTCTGGCTCCTGGGGGTCATCCTGTACTCCTGTCCCGGTTCCCCTGGGGTCTGTCTGAAAGGCCTGGCCAAGAGGGAGAGCTGCACGGGTTACTGCAGCGTGCCTGATCTGTATTCTGAGCCACAGCTGGGGGACAGACCCCAGCCAGCCTCCAGCCACAGCTCCAGGATACAGAGCTGGGCCAATGAGGGAGAGAAGCTGTCTGCTTACTCTTTCCAGC
Organism: Edolisoma coerulescens; assembly: GCA_013397115.1. NCBI lineage: Eukaryota > Metazoa > Chordata > Aves > Passeriformes > Campephagidae > Edolisoma > Edolisoma coerulescens. The sequence goes on from VWZW01006570.1 coordinate 402,438, forward strand.
AGACATAAAACACAACTCCCAATGTGTGCTCCCAATTAAGAGGGGCTGGAGGGGTGGAACTAATAGCTGCCGAGTATATCGTGTGCAGGATTGATGGGTTAAATAAGTAACGAACACAAAAAGCACACAGAGCAAACACGCAGAGCGAGGCAGGAGGGAAGGAGCAGGCGCTGGCCCGGAGGTCCTCCGGAGCCACGGAGCCCCTCGGTGCCTTGGAACGAGCAGGGCAGCCCACGGCCATGGCATGGCCTCCCCAGGAGCCGCTGCCGCTCCGGCTCCGAGGCAGCGCTTGCGAAAGCCGCCGGCACCAGAGCCTCGAGAGCAGGGGCTGCTGCTGGTGGAGAGGGCAGGGATGGCACTGGGTGGGCATTGCAGCCCACAGACATGTGCCTGTGGGCTGGGGGAGCCCCAGGGGCGTGGGGAGAGGGTGTCAGCCGCGGGAACACAGTGCCTGGCATTGCACATGGACAAGGAGTGGAAGAGAACATCATTTCTTTAAACTCATCTTGCATTCAGCCAGCTGCATATAAATTTCCCTCTATCTCATCAAGCTCTCACTGTTTGGCCTCCTCTGACTGATATTGGCTCATCATACTTAATCTAGGGTGAAATTTCCTCGTCTGAGCTAAATTACTCGCAGCCATCAAGGGAAACGATATTTATTTTTCGTGGGGCTAATGACCTGTCCCCCAGACCCACCCACTGATGGTTATTTACTAGGGCCCAGATGCTTGGGCTCAAAATGAGTGCTAATGTCAGCGGGGGCCATTCCTCATCCAGGGCTCTGATTGAATTGGAGCGATCCCATTGACATTGACTCGGTGACTTTTAAGGCCATTACCCTCAGCAAGAGATGAACCTCTCATCATTGCTCCAACACTGACAGCTGATTAGCGACAAATTACAAGCAGGAAGAACCTAAGACTTTGTTGGGTGAGGGAGGGGCGGGGGGAGAAAGTGGAGGAGGGATTTGGAGGAGGTGTGGGGAAAGCACAGAGTCGGGAAACTTGGTGCGAGGAGCAAAGGAAAAAGAAAGAGCGGGAGGGGACAGCAACACCCAGAAGCTGATGCAGCCTTTGGCTGGATGTAGAACAGGGCCCACAGCCAAAGTTGCAGAGAGGCAAAGACATGTAGTGACTGCAGGGAACCAGAGTCAGAGCAGGGCTGGGAGGAAGAACCTCCACTTCCAGTCAGCGTGTGAAGAATGGACAGCAGGGCCAAACAGAGCTGGGGCAGGCAGTCAGCTTGGTGGCAGCTGTGTGCCAGCTCTCAGGAATCACAGGTCCCATGAAAACAGAAAAGCCTCCAGGAAAGGAAAGGTGAGAGCTGTCTGACACCCTGACATGCACTTCAGTTAAGGCCCTCATTCTCAGTGTTCAGACAGCAACACCAACACGACCAAAGGCACTGTCACTGTGACCTGTTTTGCCAAGCACACTGGTACCTGAGCTTCTCTTTTCACTGCTCTTACACTACTGAGCGATAAAGTTTTAATGACTCCAGGTCACACCTACAGTTTTGGTTCTAACCACAGAAACACTTTTGCTGTCAAACATGGGAGCAGCCAGGAACCCATACCTGGTCCTGTGCCAGCTCCCCAAAGAGGCAAGAGCGGGTGGGTGTTATTTTAAAGCTAACAGAGAAAGATGCCATACCTTAAAGAAAATGCTACCCCCTGTGCCTACAGCTTTTATCTGGATGATTTGTGAAGCAGACTATACTCACCCCTAAGTAAAAGGGAATATTTTCAGTGACACCGTTAATAATGGAGCCATCCTGAAAGGCATTACAAGGAGGCTTGTTGCTCTGCAGTCCTGCGTAAGCAGGCTCACCACACTTTACAGCTCACAAAACACCAGGCCCATTTCAAAGAACAAGTGTCATGAAATACAGACGAAGAAAACGCTTGCGAGGCTGAACTGCCACAGCCACAACTGCCCACTCTGAAATAAAACCTGGCTCTGGGTACTTGGCAAACAAATGCAGTATGCCTAAGTGCAGCCTGTCAGCTGAGGTCTGAAACCCCAAATGCACCTTCAGCAGCGGTCATGGCAGTTTGAATCTCAGCCCCCAGCTGAAGGAAAGCTGTTCTGAGGGACCCCAAGCCTGTGGCCAAACCTCCCCTTGCTCCTGCTTTACAGCTGCATCCAGCACCTGTCTGCCACTGCTTCCAAGGAAAGGCAGCCAAAGCAGTTGGACTGCTCTCCCCTCTCCGCTCCACACCAATTCTTATAGTGATCTCAAGAGCTCACTAGGACAGGTAGCATACACTGACACCCTAAAATCCTCCTGGGGACTCAGCAATGAGCAGTGCATTGGACCAGCCATACAAGTCACTGTATTTCATGGCCTGCCCAGAGCACCTGTGACCTCAGCTGTGCTCCTGGAGGTCTAGAGCGACTCCATTCCAGTAGATGCAGATCCCTCACTGCAGAACTGACGGGGCTGCCATCAGGCTTGGCTAGAGATGACCAGCTGACACATACTTTGATGCAGTGACCGACCAACAGCCCTACACAGTGCTCTTCACAGCTACAAGCCTTGTCCCACCTGCTGTCCTGCAAGTCTGGACAGGACCCAATAGCCTCCTCAGAACATCTTCTGAGGGAACCCAGCTTGGCTTTTTTGACATGAGCACAAGCTATGGCAAGCGTATCAGCATGAAAGATATGCTAACGGATGAATGTCTGATCCTCAGGGGAACTTCCCTGGCTTTAAAACTTCCTAGTTGCAAAATTTCCACCTCAGAGACCACTCCATGAGCTCATCACCCTCACTGAGGTTTTCCTCATACAGAGAACTCATACTGCCACAGTTAAGTCTTCCTCTTACCTAATTTCCATCTGCCCATCCACACCAGTCCATCAGTGTGCAGGGAACCCACCTGTCCCTTCAGCACTGGCCAGCCTGCTTTGAGAGAAAGCTCTGCCAAAACACCACCTCCTAGCTCTGCAGCACTCCCCTCTCCTGAAGCAGGACAACAGCAACCTGGAACACTCAAAAGAAATAAAAAAAATTTTCTATGGACAGCAGGCTGAGTTTGATGAGCTCTTTTGGAAGGGAATGCAAAGAAAAGGTTCACCAGCTTGCAAGAGGGTCGTAATATTGAGCTGATGTGGTGTACAGGAATGCATACGACTTCCACCCTAAGAAAATCTTTCTCCAAGAACAGGACAGAGGAGCTTTTCTCCTTAGAATTAATCTCCCCAATAAATGCAGCCTTGTGGGGGATTTGTCATCTCCTAGAACAGAAAAGAAATCTAGGTAATTAGAGCAAGTCTAGCTGTCACCTGGCCAAACAAAACACAATCCTTTCACCAACTGCAGCACCACAGCACTTGGTCACCAAACTGCATCTCAGAGCCCACAAATAGTATAAAAGATCTCGCCTCATCCCTTAAAAAATGCTACATATTAAAAGGAAAATATTTCTTGCAACGTGTTCTGAACAAGCCCAATGACACCTGCTAGTGGGAGGAGGTCTGAGCCAAGCTGCCAGGTAAAAGCAGCTCCTCTCTCCGGCTGTGGAGCGCAGCGGGAAGCTGATGGAGCGCCTGGCTGCCTGTGTGTGCTGCACAGTTGCTGGGGTGGGTCTGTCCGACCACGCATCCAAACGGGCTAATGCTCCCCTTCCCAGCCTGATTGGTCAATTTGGGTGACATATTTTGGGCATCTCTTCTTACTCAGTGACTGCAACTTGTACCCCGTCCACAAATCCCCATCTGCAGCTACAGATGGCCCTTTTTTTTTCCCCTTCCTCCCTTCTCCATTGTGTGGAACAGCTCTTGGAGGCTGCGTAACAGAGGCAGGGATGCAGGGTTGCTGTGCTCTGCCACACAAGGCAGACAGACATTAAATTCAACACGAGTAAGGAAACCCCAATTCTGAACCTGCAAACTGTCCACTGTGCAGCCAAAAGTCCCTTTCTCCATGTCTGGCTCGCACACAAAGCACAGCCCAAGAGCAGCAGTTAAACACTGTTGTAGGACAAATCAGGAAAAAAACACTGCTGGGTTTTTGACTATGCAAACTTGATTCTTCCTTTCGTGTTTAATGTACTTTATGCCAGACTTTGGAAAATAATATCTTCTTTTGCACCTCATGAGGAACAATAAAACTTACCCCAAACTGGGGGTATAGTTGCAAAGCCTGGAAGATCTGGTTAAAACGCCACGAGGAAATCCACTTTTATTTGTGTTGCAAAATCCTATTTCATTCCTAACTTTTCATTTTTTACTTCACTACTAAAGAGCGACACGAGATAAAAAATACCTGTTTCACCACTCTTTCAGTCTCATTTCTCTTAACCTCCAGAGAAACTGGACCCAGACCAGGGGAAATGAGTTAAACAGCAGAGATTAAAGACACAAATGTTCGTACATACACTCACCTCTTTCAAACTGCCTCTTTCAAACTGCCTGGGCTGCAAGGAGGAGGCAATTTACCTGTGCAACGCTACCTAATGCTGGGCTGTTGGTGCTGCCAACCAAACTGCTCTCAAGCCTCGGGGCTTTTGTCTAGGAATGTATTTGTTGTTTTTCTTTTGCCTAGGAGTGTAATTGTGGTTATTTTTCATGGTTATCATCACTGTTACCTTCGAAGCAAACAAGCAAGGCCGCAGAGCCTAACCATGCTCCAGTTCTGCAAGAATTACAAGTGCTTTTACACTTCAGCTGAGACGAGGCAAAGCAAAGCCTTGTCCTCCTCCCTACATTGTTCAAGTGCCTCTCCTGTATTTCAGTCCTTTACACTACAAATATATTTATTTCTTTTTTTTCCTTTTTTTTTTGAGCCTGTGTATTGCAAAATCCTGTGCTTGTAGAGGCCCACCTTGAGCATCATTAGTGACATTTATTTTACATTACTCCTAGTCTGAAAACACATTTCATGTGATATTTTGCCAGCTGGGCCCAAAACTATTAATCCATTTTTTAAATGCAGACATTTTGTTTTTAATCACACACTTCTATTTTGAGTTGGGTGCACTGTAATCCACGGAGTTCTGTAATTTTCCACGTCATTTATTTTGGATTTAATGAGCTGGTAATAATGTATATTTCCAACTGAAATGACTGCCTGAAACGTGGAGCAGAAAGTCACAAAAGTAAAGAACTCGGGCAGGGAATGTTGCTGCCTGAAGTTTTATGGAAATAAATTGAGCAACATTAAGATGTGGAAGCTGTAACAGAGTGAAAGCCGTGGTTAAGGGATGATTTTCTGTTTTCATTAGTTTTTAAAAGATATTTTTAGTGCTAACTGTTGCGGTAAGCTGAAGAAGTCTTGGTGCACCTCTGCACAGCATCAGTTAGAGCTGTGGTTTTTAACTGCAGAAGGGAAATCCCCTCCTCATTAGAGCTTTAGGCCTAATTCTCATTGCAGTCAGCCCAGGAACACTCGGATGATCCACCTCCCAAGTCAGGCTCCCGTCCTCCACTTGGGCAGCTAGGCCTGAGGGGTCATTATTTCAAAAAGCTCTGAGCAACCAGAAGCTTTGAAAGATGCTTGAAAATTAGGCCACTTAATTAGATGTACAAATACGGGGCATTGTTTTGTGCCTTGAAGTGCATTCTTTGATGGCTCCCAGATGCAAACCACTTTTCCTCTGCTCCAGATGAGCGGGTATTTCATGCTATGCAATAGCAACCAGAGGTTTCACCTGTTAAATGCATGCTCATGTCTGATGTGGATTCTTCTGGGTGCCTATGCTCCCTCTGGGCATGGACAAAGGACACTTTCATATCGTTATACCTGCAAAATCCTTTTTGGTTTGCCACAGATGGCAAGGATCAGACGTGTACAAAGTAACCTTGCTTCATGTGAAAACACATGGGGTTTTCATCTTGGTTAATTTTAAAGTAATCCCAGAAGTTGCACCTTCTTGCATAGCAGCTCTTTAAATACAGCAGTAGGTCCATCACCCCAGCTCTCCATTCCTGGTCAGCACCACGGAGTGCCAGCGAAGAGGCAGTACTTCCAGCAGCAATCTTTGACAAACATTTGTATGGTTAGCAGGCACAAGCCAAACGTTGTGTTTGGCACGGCAATCCCAGCCATGATCTAGCCCGGCCAGGATGTGTCATCTAGAGCTCAAGAGGAAACTTGGCAAAAAAACCCTAGGCTGTCTCTTTAATGGCAAAACTGCTTTTAAAGATGATGCTGAAAATACTAGTTTAAATGCTACATTCACAGTCCTGTTCTGCAAACTGTAAACAAAAGCTGATTACCCGAAGATATTTTCCTCTGTAATTAGGTTCACTCCTCAGTTTAAAAAAGCCCCACATAACTTGTAAGGAAAAATAGTCATGTGGTATATATCCCCTGCTCTCCTCAGAGCCTCTGAATAATGTGACTGTGCTAATTGGTACCCATTAGGGCAGGAATCAGAATCCCACTGCCCCAAACACGCTGCCTTTTCCTGATAATTACAGTGCCGGCAAACACCCCCCCAACAATTTCGGGGCTAATCACAGTGAATCCTGTATATAGTGTGATGCTGCATTATTCAAAAAGGTAATGAAATTCCAGGAAACATCAGATGCAGCAGGTACATGAAGATAATTTTGTTTTTATAACCAATTTCAGTCAGATAAATACTAGAATCCTTTCCAATTTTCCCCCCATGAAACTAAAGTGTCACTGAGATTTACAGCCCCCTCAAGTTCTCTTTTCAGAGGAACATTCATTTACATAAACAGATAATCCCAGATAAAAATTTCCATTAGACAAAGGTGAAATGGATCAATTTTCTCTGCCAAGACAAATCTTAAATCTTGAACAGATAGGGTCATTATTACACCAGGCCCATTTCAGAAATAATGTATTAAAAAAAAAAAATCAGCCGATAGCAGCCATTTCCAGCTTTCCAATTATCTTTAAGAAAAGCTTATTCTGTGGACAATAAAGCACATTACTGCACAATATGATACAGTCCATAAAGATCACAATGTTTTATGAAAGGTTAAAGAAAGCTCAGCACATTTAGGGGAATGTCATAACCCACAAAGTCTTTCAAGACTTAACCAGATCCCCACGCGGGCCGTGCCAGCGCTGGGCTGTGCATGTGGCACTGCCCTCCTGCTATCACGGCAGCGCTTCCCGGGGGCACCTGGAGACTGGGGGGGCCACGTGCTGTCACACGGCATGGAACGGAGGGCCCGCCACAGCTCCTCTTCCCCCCGGGAAGAAGCGAATTACCTGTCCCTTCTCATCGTGCTGGGGAGGAGCAGATCGTTGCTGAGGACACTTACCACACACACGGGGTCCCTCTGCCCCTGTCCTCATGACCAAAGGGCTCTTCTCAGCCCGCAGGAACAGCTGGCACACAGAGAAACATGGAATGAGGTCACTGTGCTGCCTCTTCCCGCTCCACCTCCATCTCAGGCTGGGTTGGGCACTAACGGGGCACAGGCAGAACCCCAACCTCTCCTCCCCACCACAGGCCCCTGCTACCCACCACCTGCTGTGGCCCTCCCTGCAATGCCAGAGCAGAGCATCCAGCTCTGCAGCTTTCCCCCAGCCGCAAGCTCCAGGGGGAAGGCCGGGCAGCTGGGGCAGGAATACCCTCCCACGGCAGGTAAGCCACGCTGCTCTCCAGTGCCACACGTTTGTCAGGCCCCTGGGAATGGAGTTTATGAGGGGTGACAGCAGCAAGGAGAAGGTGCCAGAAATCACTGCCTAATAGACATGGCAGTCAAAGCAAAACAAGCAGCAACTTATCTGACTCGATTTTTCATCTAAGAGGAATCAGATTTTTTTTTGCCATTTAACTAACTGCTCCTTACAGTCATCACAGGAGGAACAGGGAGAGGAGTGGTATGGGAGTGAGTGACACGTGGCTAGTGTCAGGAAACAAGATCCCATCACAAGAGATAACCTGTGGGAAGGCTTTATCCTGCTCAATGCCAAATCCTGTCCTGTAGATCCCTAAGCCTGCTCAGGAGTGCAGGTGATAAGGCCGCACAAATCCCTGGGAGAGTTTTAGGCATCACATGAACTTCAGAGCTGGGGATGTGCTGTCACTTGCTCTGAAGTATGAGAAACAGGAATTACCTGAAACAGAAATGGACACCAAAAGGCACATCTAGACATGCCTTTCCAAAGCCTTACCCTATACCACAGCATCAGGCAAAGTTATTTTCACTCCTTTGCTAGGAGCACCACAAGACCATCAGATGAACCCAACAGTCTTCTGAGTGGGGACCTGGTTCAGTGACTTTGTCTGCAGTACTTTAATTCCTTTGTTGTGATGGATCTTCTGAACTGAAAAGCCCAGTGGGACAGAGGCTGCTTGGTGTCATTTACCCTCATAGCAGCCAGCACCCAGGACCTCTGGGTTCTCTTCTCCCTGGCCACCACCCATAGATAATGCCAGAACTGTGGAGTAACAGCAACTCATTCCTCTGTGGAAGGAAGGCCACCATCTATCTAAATTAAAAAAAAAACCGCACAAGCAATTTTCTAACTTCTCTTCAAGGGTCTTCTGGTTCAGCCGCCAAAACCAGAGACATACCAAATCTGAAAAGTCTAATGATATGGAATCCCTATTTGCTGGTAAAACAAATCACCACGTGAGCAGCCATGAAAAGTTCCTTCCTGCATTGCTAGAAATGTGAGTACCTTTTAGTGACGCCAGAAGAAAAAAACCTGACAGGACACAGCTGAGCCATTGGAGTGTTCACTACAGCTCTATCAGCTCACCAGAGAGCGGGCAGCACCAGCGCTGGATGGAACTGTGCAGGCTGCAAAGGATTAACACCACCCTGGTATCAGTTCTTGTCAGATTTTTCAAGCCATGTTTGTGCTTCTATTTCTGTCCTATAGGAGCATGACAGAAAGCCTGCTGTCACCTTCTACAGCTTGAAACTAATTGTAAACTATTAAAAGAATGACATTGTGCAGAATTTCTGAATGACTACTGGAATTTTAACCTTTGGTTTGAAAAAAGGGGATTTTCTGTAAAGTAAATAAATGCCCCAATGCCGAACTTAAATTAATCACAAAAACCACATCTGCTTTATCCCACCCCAAATGACAACACTTGTCTTCAACTTTATAAACTCTGTTATCCCGTATGTAAGTAAAGGATCACTACAGCTCACAGAGGAGGCAAGAAAGAACAACAAAGAGCAGAAGCTCACGTCTGTCAGCTCTGTCTTTCAGACATGCACAAACACTCAGATTTCACTCTCTGTGGTGGATAAGAGGTGTGACATTTTCAAGAGGGACAGTGTTTGACTTGCTAGTAGGTTTAGGCTCTGGAGAAAAGATCTCCAGCAGGCTATGTGATTTACTGATCACTGCACAGAAGTCCCTGTACAGCAGGGACTTAGGCTGCCCAACGAGGGATCACTAGATCACCTTTCAACTTGAGACTTGGTCCCAAACATTTCTAAATAAAACAAGATGACTGCTGCAACCCAGAAAAAAAATCAAGCAGGCTTTTCCTGTGAACCAAGACAACTGTGGTAGATTGTGCTGGGGTCTCATCTGCCCCATTGCGCAACCTTTCAGCTGAATTTTGAGTAGCTAAGGATGTAGAAATCACAGGAAAAGAAAAATAATGTTGATGTTCAAAAGCATCAGGCGATGTGATTAAAGCTGTCAGGCGCAGCAATCAGCATGGCTTCAATACACAGAACTTGCAGCTCACTAGAAGACAGTACATGGCTGACTTCATAATTTTTTTAAATTGCTTTAATTTTGAGCTGAGAAAATCTTCCAAGTAGAGCCATACTTCCTTTAACTGCTACTGGAAACTTTTTTTAATGTGTGGAAATACTTACTATTGCCATCACTGGCATATCAGTCATAACATCTAATGGTGTGGAGATTGTTGCCTTATAAAATTCACAGCTGGGTAGCTACATGGCTCAAGGCTAAAACCTATTTTAAAATCCAGTATTTTAGGAGAGAAAATGTTTATTAAAACATTTTGCCCATTAAAAATATATGACATATCATCGGTCATTCCATGTGATGCAGTGCCAGCCCTTTCTTAGGCAGTCCACTTGGGATGACTGCTGAAAACCTGGCAAGCCTGTTTGACAAGTCCACATCCTAATAACTCACTAGTCCATAAAAAAACCCCCAAACAAACAAACAAAAAACACCCTCAAACAAAAACCCCCAAAAAAGCATTCCACAGCAGCCTGAAAGAAACTCACCAGTGCCCCTGACGTAGCGTGCCCAGAACTTGCTCACACACTGAGCCACAGTTGGTCTCTTCACGCTGACAGTCACACACTGACATGCTTGCTTGATCTCCTCATGGCACAAGTTACACTGAAATAATAATGAGGCTGCAGGTTTTTTGCCGGGTTTTTTTGTGGTTTTTTGGTTTGGGGTTTTTTTAAAATGCAATGTGGTAAAGAGAGAAATGTTGATAAATATTCTTTCAGCAACTCCAGGGGCATTTGGCATCCACTTCCATGAGCTGATGCATGTCTTAACCTGGAGAACACAAGGATGAATACTTTGAGGCTAAACAAAAAACCCAAGATTGCTGTCTCTTCGACCATTCCCCCACCTGCACTGTGTAAGGAGAGCCGCTGGTATTGCACAGGAAGGACCGAGTTCCCCATTTGATCCCACCTTAGAAATAGCTGGCACATCAATTGTTAATTGAGAAAATTATCTGAAAACCTCCAACAAAGTTGAAAGGACTTGGATATGGAGAGATGGATGCGCAGTCAAGGTCATCTGTTCTCCTGGGTTGTCTGCCCATCCTGCAGCTCCCTCTCACTCCGGCTTGCAGTGGCAGGTCTCTCTGTGACCTGAGGAACACCACAGCCCTTCCCAGCTGCCTGCAAGACATGCTTCTGTTGGGATTTTGCTTCCTGCAGCACCATGACCAACGAGGCCAGTTAGGAGCTAAGAGGTCTCTCTTCCCGAACCACTGACACAGTTTCTGAATAGCCAAGGAGGTGAGAATGAAGGCAGACCGGGCTGCCTGAACACAAGCAGGATGGCAGGTCCTCGGATGTGAGGTGTCAGCCATGTTCAGTGTGGTCTTTGTGCCAGCCAGACTTCTCACAGGTGGCAGAGTTACTTGTTCTTCCTACTTGATGTGCAGAAGAGAGGGCCAAGCAGAGAGCTACAGCTGTTAAAGTCACTTTCCTACTCCAGGAGAGGTTCCTCTGGGAAGTTAACCCAATCATGTCCTGTGGTCCCAAGAAAGCACAGCCCATCCAATATGTCCTGGTTCTAGTTGACCCCAGCTGAGCCTTTGCTTTGGACTAACTCTCCAGCAAAAAGAACACCATGTTTTATACTTGAAACAAAAATGTCACCACTGCTAACAACCAGGAAAATAACCCTGACCTCACTGCACATCCCCTTGCAGTACAAAGCGTGGATACTGTTATTCATACTTGTACTGTATAAATGTTCCCAAAATGTCAGTCTTCTCTAATGACCCTAAAGAGACTGAAAATTAAAGTGCAGTTCTGGGCAGGGAAGCGACTCTATTAAACAGAGACAGACAGAGAGAGCCCGCGGCCATTGCCCATAGCTGTTCCAAGCTGCCTTCCAAGTTCTATATATTAACTAAGCCTATGCACCAAAGCCATGTTTTTAACTACTGTCAGCACTGCGGAGTCACTCCAGCAGCAATCGAGCAAGCTGTTCTGCCTCATGCCTCATCACCATTTCTCACACTCTGCATCAAAGCACCAACATTAGCAAATTCAGCTGCCCTTCAAACTCCCAGCTCCAGTCAGGAGGAAGCATCTGCGGCCATTCAACTCCTTGCAAGGCTGCCGAAAAAAGTCCCAGCTTGCCAGGAACACCCAGAGTAGCCAAGCCCGATGGCTCTCCATGACACATGGCCCTAGGACAGGCAAGGGAGCTGCGAACAGCTCCACATCGCCACACTGCTCTTGGATCCCCACTCCAAATCCCTCCCCGGCAGCACGGATCATCTGCAGGCTTTCAGGAGTCACTCCTGCCATTCAGCACGTCGATGGGAATCAGATCTCAGCGGGGGAAGAGCACACTTCACATGTTGGTAAGATCACTTCCCAGTGACACAGCACAGGCTGACACAACTGCGGTTCCAGCACTGTGTCTTGTGCGGAGCACAAAGCTTTCATTCCAGCAGCCACTCCAACAGCAGAACACCATCAGAAGGCATCCATCAGCTTAGCAGACTGCAGGAAAACAGGAAACAGAATCAAGATGGGCTTTGGGCAAGAGTAGCACAATTCTAACTCCTCACGGCTCAATGTACACAGCACAGACAGGCAGTTCAATCACTGCCACATTTTTCCCAGAACACTGGGTTACTGTCATTCCAAGGTCGCAGAGAAAGGAGGAGTAGAAGCAGAACAGAATTCTCAAGACTGGTCTAATCCAAATGCTCTGTAGCCACTTGTGGGACATGCTGGTGAGTTTTGTATGACTGATGAGATACAGTACACAGCATGGTTTGTGAAAGGAAATGGCAAGGAGGATGCAACTGGAGAACAGAGGAAAATTCCAACAGATGCTTCTAAGACTGGGAAATAATCTTCTGGGGACCTTGCTTAATGTTTGAAACTTAAAAAAAGCAACACATTAGCTTAAATACGTGGAATTAATAAATGAAGTGGTCAAATAATTTGATGAAAAAAGGGAAAAATTAGGTAGGAAAGCAGGTTACTGATTCCCTTCCCTCTCTTCTCTGCAGAGAATTTTTAGTCCAAGTCATAGCTGAAAAGGAGCATTCCAGGTCTCCCAGGCCCATGTGGAGATGGGACTGGGGCATCTACTAGCATGAAAAGTAGACAAACACAAGACATCACAAAATAAGGGATTAAAAACAATTGCAGGACTTGTTACACTGTACATGGTTCTTCACCAACATCCCAGCACTTCCTAATAGACAGCCTCCTCCTTGGTACTTACAAGTCCCCATGACTTAATGAAGCTAGACAGTGAATGAGGATAAGAGAGGGAACATGACCTGCGTATCTCCAGAAGATCATGGAATTCCAATTTTAGTAATCAAAACAACTGAGGAAAACCTATCTGAAGACAAACTAAGTAGCAAGGGGAAAACCCCAATGTGGCAGGCAGGGAACAATACCCACAGTGCAGTGAGCCGAACAGGACAATAATTTCCTCCCCATCTCCTGGATCTTTCTTGAGCATTTTGGGAGGCAAGGCAAACCTTCATTTTGATATCACCAATTCTCAAATGACACCACTGCTGCTTAGCAGAGATTGTGGCATTTAGCAACACAGACAGGAAAAAAACATGATTTGCATGTGTTCATCTTGGCAGATGATGAAAAAACAAGCCAAAAGGAAGTGCAGTGAGATGATCCCAAATGCCAATACCCCGGCCTTGTTTGGGATTAAAGCAGTGCTTCATAGATCAGATTAAAAAGCACACTAAAAGTTTGGAAGGAATTTTGGAAAAGGTCCAGTTGATTTCAGCATAGAACTCCTCATCAGAACAAAATGAGAACGTGTGTCAGTGGTCCTACTTACAACAACATTCAAATACCTGAAGATATCCATCAGCACCAGTGAGGCTTTACAGCAAAACCCACAGGATGACTTTACAGAAAGGCTTGTTTGACTTTTAAGTGCCTTAGAAACACAATCCCCTTTGGTAAATTTGCTGTCAGTCTCCAACCAGGTGAGGGGAGCCTCGGACTTCCAGACGAACAGTCTGGTTCTTTCTTTAGCAAAGTCCCAAATCCACATACTTCTCCAAAATTACCTTACGGACCACAGCTGTCCACAATTCCTGGAATTTCACCCTCATTATAAATACATCAACTAAACTTACCCCAACTAGAGAAGCAAAACCTCTCTAGTCAAAATAATAGGTGTCGAAATGCCTTCTGTTGTGGCATGAATTCCAGCTGTGATAAAATTTTATAGGCAGGCAGGAGTGAGAGAGACCTTTAAATATGAAATACAAAAAACCCAAATCCGATGCGCCTAAAATTCAGGACTCCACAGAAAGGACTTTTTTTCCTTTACCAATGTCACTGGAAGCAGACTGTTGTGCTAGGAAACACCACCCCACATGATTAAGAATCTTTCCAAAGCAGCTTCTCTCTTACCCTGAAAATCCCTTAAGTTCTCAAAAAAATTCCTTCATTGCCCCCATACCATTTCCACCTTCAGAACATATCCAGAAAAAAGCCATATGTGAACTACTTCCAGTTCTTTCAGTTCAGGACTCTATAATGCTGCACAATTGTTCGTTTGCATCTGCTTAACGCAGAGGGAAAAGATGTTGCTAAATTGGGAGCAGAACAGTGGGCTGGGCAGGAGAGGTGCCTTCTCCATTGTGTGCACAGGGCGGTTCTGCTGACTGCAAGGGCTCACACAGCAGGAAAAAACCCAAATGCCATCCCTGCTCTTGCTATTGGCAGCTGTTCTCTTATCACCAAAGAGAATTTATCGCACCACTGACAGATGCTGAGATTCAGAAGCTGGAGCGGAAAGCCAAAGGGATTGAATCAAAAACCAAAAACGCACNCCATGGGGAGAGGAAAGAGAGCCGAGCTCCCACGCAGATGTCAGCAGGTCTGGCTGGGGCACTCCTGGAAGCTGCTCAGTGTTAAACCAAGGAGCTGCAGGAAACACAGAGAACTTGGGCACAAAATTCCTAGTGGGGACAGTGGGAGGAGGGAAGATCTTCCAGGAAGAGGACCTTGAAATCAAGCTTTCTTGGTATTAAAGTCATTATCAAACACAAAGTACTTGCATTCCTAGTGTTCTCTCATGAAGGGAATTGGTGGATCAGGGGTGTCCTGAGATTTCTGTTCTTGCACGCACACACACACACACACACACACACACACACACACACACACTCTCTCTCTCTCTCTCTCTCTTTCTCTTTCAAAGCCTCTTTGACTCCCACAAGGCTACCAATCAGAGTTTCTTATATGTGACTCCACTGCGTACCAAAATCCAGGAATCCATTGCACAGCTGCTGTGGCTGCTTCCAAGAAATGGAGACAGGATTCCTATGTTGTACATGACAAGAGGCTTTAATATTTCCCCTCCCAATGTCACGCGTGGCCTGGTGCACACGGACACTCCATGGTGTGGAACAGCTACGTGGTCTCTGTGGCCATAAAACAGTGCCTATACTTCATCCACAAGTTTTGCCAAATGGCTGCAAACAGCATTCCAGTATATCCCTCCTGCTTCCTGTCCCCAGGGAAAGCACAGTTGTGTTTATCACAGGCAAAGAAACCCTGAGCTATCCACCAGCACTGCTGTAGGCACAATGCAAAGGAAGACATGCAGTGCCTTCCACCAACATTCCCAGATGCATTTTCCTAAGGCAGCCTCATAAAAGACTTAATTCCTGGGCACTAATCTGTCTTTTCTGGAAAACTCAGAGCAAGCTGAATTCTCCCAGAGCAGCGGATTCCAACAGTGGGAAAGGAAGTCCCAGAGCACCTCGCATTTCCTTACTTGCAACGTGGAAAGCCCCCGAACAAAACTCGGGAGGAGGCATTTTGCCGGGCACTTCAGAAGAGCATCAAACTGGGAGCCACGACAACTTTAGGAACACCAGCACCGCCCCGATGCGCACTGCTAGGGGTCTGCAAGGCCCGGGCCCGCCGGGGTGAGCCCCGAGGTCCATGGAATAGAAGGAGGATAACGAGGCAGCTGGGGGGAGGCAGGCCCAGGCGCGGCGGCAGGACGGGCGGTAGCGTGGAGCAAGGCTGACACCTGCAGGGAGAGCCGGGCATGACGGGGAGGATGCCCCGACCCCCGCCTGCTTCGGGTCCTCCTGTCACCCACCTCCTTCCGCCCCGCAGCACGGCCGGGAGCGGCCGGCTACGGATAGGGAAAGCAGGGGCGGAAGAAACGGTTTTAGTGCCTCAAAAATCAGCACCGCGAATATTTCCACCCTTTCAGTTTTGAAATTGAACCACTTTGGGGTTTGCTTACATTCTGCGATCAACATTTGAGACATTTGGTTGGGATCATTGTTCTTCCCCGGGTTGCTCACTGCAAAACCAGAGCATAAATGAAGCAGGGCACAAACAGATCCTGTTGGATCTCACACAGTCCGACCAGGTTTCCTTACCAGCTCGGCTCTAGGTTACTAGTGGCAGAGTCCCACACCTTTTGTTCCCTAAGTAATTTAAATGTGGTGCAGACACACAGTAGCAGCTTGAGCTGGTGCCTCGGGAAGGTCCCGGGACAAAGGATTCCCCGGGCGTTTGTAACCTCCCAGGCTGAGCCCCCGAGTCTGGGAGCTTCCTGCTGAGCCATCGGCTCTTGCTGTGTCTCGGCGTCACCCGCCCGGAGCCGCAGAGCCCCGAGCCCTTGGTCAGGCACAGGGCCAGGTCACGGCTCCTTGCCGGGGGTGCCGGCCATTCCTCGACCCTGGGCACAACCTGCAGCCGCCCCCTGAACTACCTGCTCCGAATGTGCTCCTCACCAGGCAGGGAGGGCGAACACGACAGTTCGGCTCCTGGGTGACCTCCTCAGCCACCTCTCTTAAAGCCTTCCCTACCTCTATCTGCACAGCTGACTCCAGCCCCAACAGAGAAGTATGGAACCTCTCAAGCGTATTCATCTTTCCTCCCAATTAATCTTATCTGCCAGTAAAATTCGGGATCCAGTGTAGGAATTAGAGCAAGCTACTTACTTACCCAGAAAGGTCAATTTAGGTCAAAGCTACCTTGCACAGATGGCTAATTTCAATCCCTTACACATACAACACAGTTGTTCAATAAGCTCAAAATAAATAGTGTAAGTAATTAATTTAAAGCTGCCCTAATTGTTTCTCAATTTCCCCAATTAATTTAACCTATAACACTCCTCCTATCAAAGCTTCAAAGCTCTAACTTAACAGCCAATTAAAGCTTCTTTAGGAAAAAAAAGTGCTGTCAGCACCGATTTCTTCTGACTGAACCCCCTGAAGCACTTGGGAGTTCATTTAAATTGCACCGGGCTTAGAACCAAAGTGCTTTTTCCAGGTATAATCTTCTCAGTAAGCTAATGAGACAATGGACAATTAAGATTAGTTAAGGTTTTTAACTTGGTAGCAACTTTCTGATCACCATTTGGCTTGACAAAAGTGGTTTGACACTGGAGCAAACAAGAAATACCTGGGTCTGTCTGTCAAGCAGGAGCTGGCAGGAGTGCACACAGTTTTCCCGCAGCTCACTGCCATCCGGGGCTCTCTCCGCCTGCCACAACAGCTACGGCTGAGGATCTCCCTGCAGAATGTGTTTTCTCTATGTGTCTTTCCTAAATTAGTCTTATTAACTTCATTAGTAGCAAGCTTAGGTGAAGGAAAAATCCTGAACCAGAGAAGCAGTATGGAACAGAAAACAGAAACTAAGTAAAACAGGAATGAACCATTCTGGGTCAGGCTCCAAATACATCCCAGGAAGTTGAAACACAAGCAAGTATCTTAAAGCTAAGCCTGCTCCAATATAATTGTGAACAGGATTCCTCTGGGAAACTCCAAGGTCCCGTGGTTACATGAGAGGAAAAAGGTGCCCAGCGCGCAGAGCAGCTGAGCAGAAGGGAGGAGGAGCTGCCAGCAGGTCTGCAGGGGCAGGAGCAACAGTGCTTTCAGGACACTGACACGAAGAAATCTCAGTGATTGACACAAATATTCGAGAGCTGATGCTGACCAAATCCAACCTAACTTGGGGAACCAAATGGCGTAACACAAATCTGGGGGTGACACAGCACATCTGGTTCTGTTGAACACCTGGCCTTGACAGTCAGTGTGGATTTTGAACTCCCATCATCCCCATCTTTTACTTCACATTACACATCTCTGCCATGGGAAAACCCCACACACTCCTCACACCATTTGGTTTAATGAGACCAAAGACCTTTGCAGAGGCCTGCCCCGCACAGGACTGGCAGGGAGGGCCGGGTGAACCAGGATTACCCTGTGGCACACCTGTCTGCAACTTCGATAGCAAAAGTCTTATTATACCTAGGGAATTACTGCTTCCCCCCCTCTCCCCCCCCTTTTTTTTTTTAATTAGCAAAAAAACCATTAAAAGCATCTGGTAAACAACCTACAACTTTTCTTAGCAAGGCAATTCAAACCTTTGGAAAAGTCTTCCTCACTACTAAGACTTTTTTGGTACTTCATAGAGTACCCAGGGAAACCCCCAAAATGGTATTAATCATGATCTCAATTAAGCAGAGATTGCTCTTGCACAGTGCAATTGCAATTCCCACTGAGAATGACAGCCCTCGGTGTTGTTTGACCTGACAGGTGTGTTCCTGGCCTCTCTCACTGAGGTTTGCAGCACTGGGCCTACCTGAGAGGAACGGCTGACTGGCCCAAAGGCACGTCTCTGTTGTTTTGGGGGCCTGAAGGGCCCGGGGGGGCCCCAGGGGGTCCCCGTGGGTTCAGAGGCTCTGAGGAGTCCTGGAGGGTCCTGGAAGGTCTGAGGAGTCTGAGGCACCCCAGGGGTCTGAGGAGTCCAAGGCACTTCAGTGGGTCCTGGAAGTCTGAGGGACTGAGTGGAAGTGACTGAGGGACACTCCTGGAAGTGGAGGGACTGAGGGGCCCCAGGGTGTCCCAGAGAGTCATGAGGGTCTGAGAGCTCTGAGGGGCCCCGGGAGTCTGAGATGCCCTGGGGAGTCCTGAGAGGTCTGAGGGCTTTGAAGGGTCCTGGCAGGTCTGAGGGATCCTGGAAATCTGCGAGATCTGAGGCACCTCAGGGGTCTGAGGAGTCCAAGGCACCTCAGGGGGTCCCGGAGGTCTGAGGGCTCTGAGGTGCCCTGGAAGTCTGAGGAGTCTGAGGCATCTCGGGAGGTCCCGGCCGGTCTGGGGGCTCTGACGGGTCCTGGGGGGTTCCAGCAGGTCTGAGGGGTTTCAGAGGTCTGAGGGCTCTGA
>VWZW01006570.1:421449-480853 GCA_013397115.1 Edolisoma coerulescens
GGGGATTCTGGGAGGTCTGAGGGCTCTGAGGGATCCTGGTCTGAAGAGTCCAAGGCGCCCTGAGGGGTCCGGGAAGTCTGAGAGGTCCCGGTGGGTCTGAGAGCTCTGAGGGGCGCTGGGGGGTTCCGGCAGGTCTGAGGACTCTGAGGGGTCCCGGGCGGTCCCAGAGGCCTAAGGGTTCTGAGGGGTCCCGGAGGTCTGAGGTGCCGTGGGCGGTCCCAGAGGTCTGAGGGCTCTGAGGGGTCCCAGGGGTCTGAGGGATCCCGGAGGTCTGAGGGCTCTGAGGGGTCCCGGAGGTCTGAGGATTCTGAGGGATCCCGGGTGGTCCCAAAGGCCTAAGGGTTCTGAGGGGCCCCGGGAGACTGAAGCGCCCCGGGGGATTCTGGCAGGCCTGAGGGCTCTGAGGGATCCTGGAGGTCTGAAGAGTCCAAGGCGCCCTGAGGGGTCCGGGCAGTTTGAGAGGTCCCGGTGGGTCTGAGAACTCTGAGGGGCCCTGGGGGGTCCCGGAGGTCTGAGGACTCTGAGGGGTCCTGGGCGATCCCAGAGGTCTGAGGGCTCTGAGGGGTCCTGGAGATCTGAGAAGCCCAAGGCGCCCTGAGGGGTCCGGGAGGTCTGAGAGGACCCGGCGGCTCTGAGGGCTGTGAGGCGCCCCTGCGGTGGCTCTCGGGCGCCCCCTCGCGGCCATTGCCGGCACAGCACGAGGCGGAGCCGCGCGGTGACGCCATCGGTGGGCGCCACGCGCTGACACCATCACGGCCGCTCCCGGCGCCGCTCCCGGTGCCGCTCCCAGTCCCGATCCCGATCCCGATCCCGATCCCGGCCCCTGGCCCGTGAGGGCGGCTTGGGGCGGTCCGATGCGGCGGCGGGCAGGATGCACCAGAAGCTGCTGCGCAGCGCGCACTACATCGAGCTGGGCAGCTACCAGTACTGGCCGGTGCTGGTGCCCCGCGGCATCCGGCTCTACACGTACGAGCAGATCCCGGTGTTCCTGAAGGACAACCCCTACATCACCGATGGATACCGCGCCTACCTGCCCTCCCGCCTCTGCATCAAGAGGTGAGCGCGCCCCGCGGGCCCGGGCCTCCCCCGCCCCCGCCGCCGCTCACCGCCTGCCCCGCCTTGTGTCTCCTCTCCCTCAGCCTCTTCATCCTCTCCAACGAGACCGTCAACATCTGGAGCCATCTGCTCGGCTTCCTACTCTTCTTCACGCTGGGCATCTACGACCTGACGGCCGTGCTGCCGGCGGCCGGCGCCTCCCGCGAGGACTTCGTCATCTGCTCCGTCTGCCTCTTCTGCTTCCAGGTGGGCGCCGGGTCCAGGGCAGTGCTGAATCCCTCCCGCTGTGCGGGCTCGGGTCACTCCGGGGACAGCGCGGTTTCAGTGGCATCGCTCTTCGAGGTAAAAGCCGCTGTGGTGGGGTCGGATTTGACCTGGAATGAGCTGGGGAAAACTGAATACAGCTGGCACAGGAGAGAGTCAGTGGTATACAAGTGCGTTGTCCAGGCCGCGTCTCAAAGCTTCCTCAGCTCGAGGGGGGCCTGACGTGGCTCCAGACGGCACCAGGTGCTGCTGGAAAGGGCCAAGCACCGGAGCATGGAGATCAGCCGTGGCCTGATGGTTGGGAAGGGCAGGAGGGCTGGTGGCCTCACTTGTTACTTGTCAGATAAATCTGTTTCCACAGCAGACTTCAGGTGTGTCTCCGATGGGCCACTGCCAGCTCGTGTGAAGTACACTGTCCTTGCAAGAGCACAGAGCTAAAGGCACGGTTTGTGTTCTCTGCAGGGTACAGGATGTCTCTGTACAGCCACAAGTGGGGAAAGCTC
Source organism: Edolisoma coerulescens (assembly GCA_013397115.1). Classification (NCBI taxonomy): domain Eukaryota; kingdom Metazoa; phylum Chordata; class Aves; order Passeriformes; family Campephagidae; genus Edolisoma; species Edolisoma coerulescens. The sequence goes on from VWZW01006570.1 coordinate 423,273, forward strand.
CCTCACTGGCTGGGAAAGCACTGCTCTAGTGCTCCTCCCTGCTCCTGCAGAAGGTCACAAGAGAACCAAAGACTTCTCAGGGAAAAGATTTTAAGCCAGCCTAGGAGCAAACAAGCAGCCTGCGCGTAAGAGTAAAATTTCTGTGTGTTCCCTCAGTAAAGGCACGCGGTGCTGGGCAGTCAGGGCAGATTTGGGCTTTGGGCTCTGCCTGTGGCAGTTTGGCCCAGAGGAATTCGTCATCCCCCTGTACTGGTGCAGATGTGTTTCCCTGGAGCACTCTCAGCTCACTCAGCCTCATGAGCCCACTTTTCTTACTTGTGCAACTGGCTATCATGGTTTGCAGTGTTCTGCTCCTCCTCCCCCTGCCAGAGAAGCTTTATGGCTGGCTGGCAGGGATCACAAGTGCCTGCACCAAGGGGCACTGCACAACATGTCATGGGCCAGGGGCCTGTTCCAGCTGCAGAGCTGAAGCTCGCTGTGCTCCCTGCTCCTTTGTAAGGAATTAACCCTCCTCCTCTGGCCCCCTGTGTAGGTCTGTATGCTTTGCTCAGTAGGATATCACCTGTTCTGCTGTCACCGCTCAGAGAAGACCAGCCGGCGCTGGATGGCACTGGATTATGCGGGAATTTCCATCGGGATCCTGGGCTGCTACGTGTCAGGCGTGTTCTATGCCTTCTACTGCAGTAACGTGAGTCAGGAGCACGTGTCCTTGCAGGGTTTAGTTCCTGTGGTCTCACCGTAGTTTCCATGCTGCAGGAAGGGGGTTCAGTGCAGGTGTCCAAACAGAACAGGAGTGGGGAGACAGGCACGGGAACTGGAACACGTCCCTCTGACCTCAGCAGAAATGTGGTGGCTGAAGGGACAGGCAAATGCAAGTTTTCCTTTCCAGCTGTTGATTGCACAAGCCTTAAGAAAATATTCAAATTTCCCTCAAGGCAGGGAAACTTTACAGGTCCTACCTGTATCCAGTGCCTGAGGCTGATCATGGGATGTGTCCCATCACAGGTACTTTATTCAAACAGCATTGCCCACAAGATAGCTGCCATGAGGCAGAAACAACCTTATTTTCTCTCCATCTAATAGAGGATGAGTAAATGAGTTCCCTTCCAAGGCCTGCTGTGGATATGGCTGTCCAGGAGCTGAACTGGGCTGCTGAGGCACAGGTGCATTGAAAACGTTTGGTGCAGGAAGTGCTTGGAATAAAGGATGCGGTGCCAGGTGCCCCTGAGCAACAGAGTCCCTTCCCCTCAGTGCCAGCTGACAAAGACAGGGCCTGCACTCAGACCCACGGCTGGTGCTCGCAGCCGGGACAGGTTTGAGGTATCGCTGTGCTCAGTCACTCAAATTTCCTGCCCAGAGCTGACTTTTGCATGTGATAACAAACCCACAACCTTGCCTTTGTTCGTTTTTGCCCTCAGTACTGGCGCCAGGTGTATTTGATCACTGTGCTGGCCATGATCCTGGCAGTGTTTTTTGCTCAAATCCACCCCAGTTACCTCACGCAGCAGTGGCACAGGCTGCGCTCCGTCATCTTCTGCTCCGTGTCTGGCTATGGAATCATTCCCACCATCCACTGGGTTTGGCTCAATGGCGGCGTTGGTGCATCCATTGTACAGGTAAAAAAAAAAAAAAAAGGAGGAAATAAGATTTCCTTTTGCTTTTCACTTGCCATCTTCCTTGAGTCCTCTTGCACTTGGGGAGACAATGGGGAAGCAGGAGGAGTTAAAATTCTTTTAAGGACAGAATTCTTTTGGTCGATATGATCCAAATGGGAACACTGAGAAATGTCTTGAGAGGGGGTCGACAGCTTGGGAAGCTTCATTCTGCTGTATTGCTTTAAAGTTGCACAGTGAGAAGGAAAGCTGGATCCAGATGTGTCTGTGCCTGGGCACGGAGCAGCCTGTGCGGGCAGACCGCAGGGCGGGGGGCCAGGCGCTGAGGTGGCTGTGGAGCAGGAAGGAGCCAGTCAGGCTGCATGAGTGCTCAGGGCTGGCCGCCTCCACAGCTCCAGAGGGCAACCAGGAGACACTGGGATGATGGGATGATTATTTGTTTCCTCTTCTGTTCCCTGGGTTGGCAGCAGAAATCAGCATTTACCTGCTCAGCCCTCTGTCTCCTACACAATCCTCTTCTACCAGCTCTTTCATGTTACTGTTTTCCTCTTTGTTTCATGACTTGGAACGACGCTGTGAAAGCAGCAGCCCAGTACAGCCAAAGGCAGTCCAGTGTGCCCCAGTATGAACCCCCCTGAAATCGCCGCAGTTACCCAGGGACACCTGATGGTGCTGAAGGAAACGTTTCCTTTTCACAGTGAGCACAAACTGCACAGGCCTGGGCTGGCCTGGATGGAGGGCTGTCCCCTGGGTTCAGCCTGTCCAGAGCTGCTGCAGAATGTGGCAGAGCACCATTTGGAAATGTATGTGGCCTTTATACAGGACATTTCACACTGGCCCTCTAAAAATCATATTAATAGCAGTTGTGCCCCCACACTTCCCCATTTGGCTTCCCCTGGGATAGCAGGATGGTGTCTATGGTACACATTTTGTTTCCACACTTCAGGAAAAATGGCCCACTTTTGGTAACAAAACATTCTGCTAACAAAATCAACCTGGTGACTGAGTTGCTGGTTATGACCACCCAGTGTGAGCAGTCCTGTGGGCTGTGGTGCACCAGCTGCAATCCCAGCTTAAGTGGGATATGCAATGCAGTGTCTGTCCCCCTGGCTCTTCTGTGTAGAGTCAGGGGAGTGGCAGGTGTCCTTTCACGGACAGATGCCATGTCTGCTGTAGGCTGAACTGAGTAGTTTGTGTGTAGAAGCAGAGAGGCTGGATAAAAGAAGTGTCTTCCCACTCAGGCTTTCCCAGAGTTTGGCATTTGCGTTCCCGTTGGATTTATGCGTAGCTAACACAGGCAGGGAAAGAAAATTCAGTGTTGTTGTGCCTTTTCCTTTTTTATCTTTAGGGACTTTTTTTTTTCTGTTTTTGCCTTCTAACAGAATAGGAGAGTTTCCTTTTCTTTTGCAGGAGTTTGCTCCACGGGTAGTTGTCATGTACTTCATCGCTGCTGTAGCTTTTCTCTTCTATATTTCCAAAGTTCCAGAAAGGTACTTCCCAGGTAGGAAATTCTCTTCTGGCTGGTTTTTTTTCTGCAGTTAAGCTTCCTGCAGTATCACAGTCCTTGCTGTGGGTCCTGAACTTCCTGGGAGAGAACAGGCTGACCATGTTCCCCATGTGGTGTTCCCATACAGAGTAAAACAGTGGGAAGAGGCAGACAACTTCCATCAAGTTCGTTAAAGAACTTTTCTCTGTCACCCCTCAAGGGCAGGGTATCATGGAGCTCTGCAGGAGGCTGACTGCTGACTGCACTGCACACTTTTAGGCCGAATTTAACAGCTGAACTCCCTGCCCCTGTTCTCCCCCACAGGCCAGCTGAACTACCTCGGCTCGAGCCACCAAGTGTGGCACATCCTGGCAGTGGTGATGCTGTACTGGTGGCACCAGTCCACGGTGTACATCATGCAGTACCGACACAGCAAGCCCTGCCCCGAGTACGGCGCGGACTTGTGAGCCAAGGTACGGCCGCTGCCACCCTCAGGGGATAGGATACTCTAACCACAAGCTTCAGGAATCCTGGCCTGAGCCTCAGGTCGCTGCCCCAGAGTGCATGCTGACTGGTGCAATGCTTGCTGTAAATAAAAAGCGGGTATGTGATGGCAGGCACTCTGCTCACCTGTGCTGCTGCGCTGGCTGAGGCTCTGTGGAGCTGCTGGGCCCTTGAGCAGTTTTAGAGCAGGCTGGACTAAGCCCTGCCAGACCACTTCCAGCTCAGTGTCACAATCTTAATAATCTTGAATCATCATTAGTACTTGTCCTTAAGTAGCCTTTTCCTCAGGCTTTTTTTGTCAGGTTTTCAGTCTGCTTAGCATTGATCTCGCTGTTGTGGAAATCAGATGAGTTGCTAATTACAGGTGCAGAGTGATTTACCTCATTTCCCTGCTCTGTTTCAGAGGCAGCACAAGAGGATTTGTGACTCTGAGGGTCTGGACCTCATGTCATGAGCTGTGCTGTCAAGAAGTGAGGCAGTTCCTTTCCTGACTCCTGGACTGTCCCCTGCTGGGATAAAGTGTAACTGCAAGCTTTGGTAAACCCAACAGCGCTGCCTGGGATCCGAGGGGCGTTTCTTTCTCGGCCAGTTCTTGCTCTGCAGCCAAGTACCAAACAGGTCTTCCTGGAGCGGGACAGCAGGAGGCTGAGCTAACTGGGCATGCAGATCCCAGCAGGATGTTGGGTTACGTGGCAAACATGAACCGCTCAGCCGAGGGCGCTCAGGCCTGGACACCGGGTGTTCAGGGAGCGTGCGCAATTAGGAGAACACTCCTGACAGCGTGCCTGTAAAATTGTGAGAACTGTGGGACTGTCCTGGATCCAAACCACAGCCCTGGGGGCTGTGCATCCATTAGCCTTTGCCTGGAAGATGTGCTTATGCTTCAGCGTTGGCACAGGAACACATGAACTGGAATGCAGTGGATTTGTGCCCTGCTCTGGACAAACTTTTTCCCGTTACCTGGGAGATAAGATCACATGATATCCAGCACACCTCGATCTTCATTGCAGATCTAACAAACAGCTTCCCCCAAGGGGGGGGTAGTGCCATTGCTTGAAGAAATTTCTGTAGATCCCTTCGGTAGTCTGGAATCAGTATTCCGAAAGATTCCGGGAGCACTAAGCCTGCGTGTCCGTGGTTGTTGCTGTTTTGCAATCAGTGAACCTGCTGGGGACGCAGATTCCTGACCTCTGGCCTTTCCCTGTGTGCAGGGCCATACTGCACTCGTAGACACCGCTATCCAGAAGGACTTGCTGCCACCATCCTGCCACAGTGAAAAGGCTGGCTGGAGTTTCAGGATGCGTTGTGCAACCATCTCCTATGAAATGAACACCAGGGAGCCATGAAATACACTGGCTGTTGGGTAGCTGTAGCTCAGCACAGTTAAGCTCCACAGGTGCCAGTCTTCCAAACAGCGCTGAAATCCTTTGGACTTTCAGAGGCAACGATGCTGTTAGGACTAATCCTAAGTGGCTTTGTCCTTGTGGAATGGGCTTCCCCGTACTCCACTGGGAGAGGCTGGCTCTGTGCAGTGGCTTCCTGAGGGCAGGCAGGCTCTGTTAGTCCCCCAAAGCTGCCTCTCCCAGGGCTAAGGCAGAGGAGCAGGGCTCGTTTTCCGGTCACGGTGTGCCAAGGACACGTGGAGAGGTGGTGGAAGCTTGTGGACAGGCACCTGAACTCCTCGGGCATGGAGAAGGCAGAATACGAACTCCTGCTGGTGTTCAGGTCAGAGGGTGGTTTTGGTGCTTTTTTGTTGTTTTTTTTAACTCCGGAAACAAGTATTGGCAAAACTGACTCCACATGAACGATTCAGCTCCCAGAGCTTTAAGCCTTTCAGTGTAAACACTGATTTTTTTATGATTTTCTTTTAACTTGACAGCCAAGCAAGTTTCAAGTGCACTAATTTACTACTACTGAAGCCTGACAAGGAACTTAGAAGTATAGAAGTCTGTTTCCAGTGTTATGTGTACAGCAATACCCGAGGAATGTGTCTGTGCTCTGAAATAATACTGACTTTAGCATTTGCTAATGTATTTTTTTAATGGAAACTCTTAACTACTCTAGCAGTTTTCACCAGATAAAGAAACTGATTGCCAAGCTGTGCATTTTTACTTGACACAATTTATCAAGCTGCATGATGGTCTTGGATGTACATACTGAACCTATAAATAAATTCCAGTTCATTGGCTGGTTCCTTGGAGTAACATCATTCCTGCATCTCATGCAGCAGAACAATAGATGTGAATGGCTCAGCCATGGAACTTGTGCCACAGCCTGTGGGTTACACAGACAGGAAATTTTGGGGGAGCATCTCTAGATGAAGTTGCTGATGAACTCAGCTTTGCAGCCTACTACCACTGTTCTTTATTAACAGTCCTGCTGCTGTTTTATCTGTTCTTGACCATTTCCATTCTTACCTCAGCTCACCTAAGAGTAAAATCAAGACAAGGAGCATTCAGAAAACCTGCTCCAGTAAACAACTACAGGAAGGGGCACAAACCACAGTATAGTTCTGTCCAGAAGTGCAGAGCTCAGTCCACAGCAGTGGCACTGGGAACCGTACATGACCTTTCTGCAGGAAGGGTTTAAGGAGTAACACTGAACCGAAGGAATTCAAAGTAAGACACCATCCACAGATCTTTAACCAGTTGGACAAAGCAAGATGATTGGGCAGCAAATACAACTGTTTAAAACACTTTTAAGAGAGTCACAGGTGCTTACAGCGACAAAATCATTCGGCAGCAGCAGCACTGCTTATGAGTAAATCAAAGCCTATACGTGAATACTTCACAATGCAGTGTTGAAGAGACCTGCAAAGGCACTGTTACTAGGTTCTTTTATTTAACAACTCCAAGGATTTTATGACATACATCAGCTTCACAAAAGGAGTTAGAAGTTCTCGCTTTAGTAGTACACAAAAAAGCTTTAGAAACTCGAAGTTTAACAAGAAATGGAAGTGTAGTTCAGGAAAGTGCACTTAAAAGCTGAATGCCAGCAATTGTAAAATAGTTTTTATGCTCTTTAGTACTAGGTGATGCCTCAGTCACAACTTTAGCCATACACACACTCTCCTTGATTTCCTTTCAAAATAAGCACTATGGAACAATAACACAGCAGCCACCCTTGGTGCTTAACTCATATTCACTCAAGTCACAAACATGATTGTGGCTGCCGGATTACCAAAACCACAGCAACTCCAAGGGGCACGTGATGTGTGCGAGCATGTGTATATTTTATATATACTTCTCATATATAAAAATACACAATATAGTATAAAAAAATTCCAGATAAACTCTTATTCTCACAGTAGCAAATATATCAACTTATTTTCACAGTACTTGGTTTTACTAACTGGGACACCCAGAATGATTAGAAGCTTTTTACCTCCAACGCTGGTGCTCACAGAGCCCCCCCGCCACGCACAGGGCAGCCAAAGCATTAATTATATTCATTATACACCTCAGGGCCCTTTGAGTCCGCAGACAAACACAACTACCTGGTTTTTCTTTCAATGACCATGACCACTAAGGGCTTCCTAGTACCTTGGGACAGATGCTCTCTCCAGCAGCTGATCCTAGAAGGCCTGTGCTTCAGTCCCTCAGCACGCTGAAGGCGAAGCTGTAAAACTCCACTGGGATTTTTGGCTGGAAGGAAAGTGTCAACCCCTTACCTTGCCCTCTTGCTGCCACAGGCAGCACGTACATGCTTACTTGCAGCAAGGGCTTTCCTGATTCCAGGTAAGGTCACGTTGCACTCCACACACCCTGAAAAAAGGCAAAGGATATCCCATTCCCTGACAGTCACATTTCACCTCTGAATAGTGGATAGTGGCTGAAAATAACCCCAAACTTGGGTTTAGTTGTGTATAAACTACATATACCAGGCAAAGTCAGCTTAGTGGGGTGCACCAATCTCACATCGACCATGAGAAAGGATAACATAACTAACTCTAGAGACAAAAAAGTTACATTTACGCAAAAACCTGTTTGGTGTCTCAAGTATGAAGAACCAGGTTTTTTAAGGCCATTAGGAGGCAAATATCACAGGCCATAACTCATGCACCAGAGGTGTTATGCCAGCTCTAGAGTCACTGGGGTCTGCAGTTTGCCTTTGCCTCCTCTCTCCCTTCAGCTTTGCTGTGCTGCGATACAAGCGCGTGCAGACCCTCTGCCCAAACCCCCTGTGGCACTCCTCAGCCTGCAGGCTCGGGGTAAACCAACACCACATGAACGCATTTCCTTCTATTTTTAATTTACCTGATCGCTTCTGCCCACACTGGGTCTGCTGATGCCCAGCCTCCTCCTCTGTGTGTCCAACAGCCCCCACCTCTCCTCCTGGGCCTCGGAACCAAGCCCCAGTGCCATGTGCATCGTTAACCCTTCCCGCTGCTTTCCCACTGGGAAGGCAGCGACAGTGTGGCTTTGGCGAGGACCAGCCACATTTAGGACCATGGTTTTACTCTCATTTTGTGTCCATCCCACTGCCCCCTTTGTCATCTCACTCTGTTCCAAGAGTTCTTCAGGCAGGTAACAGCTCTGAAGGACACTGAGAAAGGCAGCGCATAAGCATGCACGGAGGAAAAAAAAAGGGAAAAGACAGTTAACCTGAGTGTCAGAAATGCTACAAAAATTGGCATGTGCTTCTTGCAGCCTTTGGCACCAAACAGGTGAGAAGAGCAGTAATAAAGCCTGGAAAGTCCTGTGTTGAAACATTTCTACTCAGTCTCCTAAGGGCTTAACTTCTAAGCCTGGAAAAGGCACACTGAAGCAGGCACAGCTGGAATATTCCACTTACACCCCGTGAGAAATGAAACTGAGGAAGATGAAGGTTGTACAGATGGTGTACAGATAGCTACGAGCAACTTTCAGATTCCGGGGCTAAGGGAAGCAATCTCTTATACATCCTAAGGGACATTTTATCAAACTGACCCCAAAGGAGTCAAGTGATTTTTCAATGTGTTTTCAGTGAATATTGGAAGTGATCAAATTCCCCCCTCAGAGATCTCAGGCTCACAGATCTCCTGTATATCCAGCAGGAGGCTTTGGAGGAAAAAAGCTCACAACCCTGAATTATTTTACTTCACCTGTGACGGGGGGGACACGAGGACACCCGGCCACCAACAGCGATGTCTTCCATGTACAAACACCGAGCTACCTACTCCTCAGCCTCCAGTGGAGCAGGACAAAAAGGTGAGACGAGCCAAGGAACCACCTCCTTCCGTGCCCCCGTGAGGATGGCCGTGGAACCCAGGCAGACAGGTGGTGGTGGCAGACACTGGCTCTGCAGACGGCGTCCGTGGCTCAGGACAAGCTGCGAGGCAGCGGAGCTGTCCCGCCTACACACAGCACCAACTTCCACACCACAGGAAGGAAACCCTGTGCTCAGCAGCGTTCACACCTCTTCCCATCACCCGAGGCACCTCCCGGGGTCCCTCACGCCTCCAGGTCCTGGGCAGCAGGACAGGGCTCCTGCCCGTAAGGCTCTGTACGGTGAAATGCAGCTCAGTGGTCCGGCAGTCACCCGCTCCTGCTGGAACACAGCCGGGGCAGGAAGCTTCTCCCAAGCTTCTCCAAAGCTCAGTGCATTCAGCAAACCTTAAAAGAGCATTAGGTTACAGTCATTTCATTAAACTATTGTGGTAAAAAACCAACAGGTTTGAGAGAATACGCATTTTCTTTGCAATAGAAATCCAAGAGGATAACAGACACAAATCCCAATTTGTAATCAAATCAATCCAATGGCTGCACCTCACAGTCAACTCCACAAGTCATCTGAAACACTCCATATGTGCCCAAGGACAACCCCTCTTCCAGTGTGCTGAGGAGTCTCCCAAGTGCTGCAATTCCAGCCGCGTCCCTGCTGGCTCACTCCCCTACATTCAGGCTTCGCACAGATCAGTAAATTATCTGCTTCTTTAGTTTTGACTCTACATTTCCAGTTTGCTATTTTACATTAATGGCACTTACTATAAAAAAAATATTTAAAAATTGACCATTTAGGCACACACAAAAAAAATCTGCCTTTCATCTCTGCAGCTGCGTAGATGTCTGCAAGGTCCCAAGCCATAGCTGTGCTCTGGAATTCTGGGCCACAGCCCCTTGAGGATGTGGCTGCTTTATTTTTATGATTAATAAAGGTAGTTTTCACCTAGGAAGCAAAGACTTGACTATTTCCAGCACATAATCTGGATTTTAGTATGTCTTGGTTCTTAGGTCTGCTGAGACATGAAGAAGCACCGCAGTTCATTAGCCCCCTGTACACATGGAAAACATTTCCCATGTGCTCCCGGCCTCTTCCGCTCCACCTGGGCACAGGGCAGAGGGATGGAAAGGCAACACCAAAGTGCAGAATGACAGTATGTCCCAGGGCCCCAAGTCAGTGACAGGGATTCATATCCAATTCCTCATTTCATGCCGGGAGCCATCTGCCATAAGAAAACAACGCTCCTGATTTGTTTCTCTTTTTCTCAAAAAGACCCCAATCAGAATTAGCCATCATTTGCAATTCCATCGTGCACGCAGGCCATTGCCTCCTCAACCTGAACAAGCTGTACAACCCAGGCCCCTGGCATTTCAACCACATAAATTACTCCACTAAACCTTTATTAAGGGACTTGGAGAGGTGGAGTGGGGGGAACCTATTGGAAGCCTTTACTGTTTGGAAGGAAACGGAGCTGCTCCAAAGGGGTCTAACTCCAGCGCCTGCTGTGGTTGGCTCTGTGTACTCTGCACGACCAGCTCTGTGAAGGGCACTGCACCAAAGTCATCTGTTTTCAGCCCGTCCCCACCGTGAACGGCCCCGTGCAAGGAGCTCTGCCTCGGCCTGCCAGCCACGACTACCGTGCCGTGGTCCCCGCGGCTGTCCCCAAAGCCCTGGTGCTGGGCATGGCGCATCAGGTCTGGTGGGTGGAAGGGTTTGGCTCCAAAAGGATCCAGCAGAGTCTCATCTGTCTGCAGGGGGTTGGCTCGATCCTTGCTGTCGGTCAAGGCGACGCTGATGTTCTCCTTGGAGTCCGAGATGGTCAGGAACTCGTTGCTGCTCTGGGAGTCCCTGCGGCCGGCCTTCCTGTGCCGGCGGGCGCGCTCCGGGGTGCGGTAGCTGGGTTTCAGCCCCTTCTTCGTGGTGGTGGGGGTGCCGTGATGGCGCTTCCCATTGTTCTTGGACACCTCCTGCTTCATGCGCCTCTGACGGGAAGATAGTTTCTGCAGGTTCCGCTGCTGCTTCACCTTCTGCTGCTGCTGCTGGCTCCCCGTGATCTCCTCAAACGGAACCAGCCCAAACAGGTCCTCTCTACTCCCAGCAGACTTGGGGAGAAGGGACGGCTGAAACGGGGTGCAGCCAAAGATATCCACACTCCGTGGAGAGGTGGGGGAGAGCAGAGGCTCCATCCCCGGCCCCTGCCCGTCTTGCTGGGGCACCTTTTTGCTGAAGGGAGCCTTTGTGAAAACATCAAAGTCATCCTGCTCTTGGCTTAGGCTGGGAAAAGCCACCTGAGAAGAAACATCTTTATCCATCTTCTCTCTTGCCTGAGGCTGCAGAGTGAAAAAGGGCACAGCTCCAAACACATCAAATTCTTGACCAGGGTGGATCAGAGTGCTTGGCACCTCAGGCGGGGACATAGGCACTGAACTGGGCTCTGTGATTTCACCACTGCCCACGCCATCTCTGAACCGAGTGCTCAGGAGCCCTTCCACACATTTTTGCTTGGTACGGTCACAATCAGAATCAGAGCTCTGTTTTTCTTCCTCCTCTTCCTCCACCTCTTCCTCAGAATCCATGAGGAGAGGTCGGTGGCCTAAATTCTCCGGTTCTGTATCATTGTCATCATTGAAGTCTCCGTTCTCTCCATGCAAGACTTCTTCATCCTCCTGTTCTTCTTCTTCCTCACTGCTCTTGGGAGAAGGAGGATCAGATTCAAAATCACTCTCTGACTCCTCACCACCTTTTATCACGTGTCCCTCTGCACTTTTCCTCCCTGGCCGGGGATCTCTAAACACATGGCTCAGTTTTCCAGCCTTTGTTGGGGTCCCTAAGTTATTTCCTTGATTGCTGCCTGAGTTATCCACTTGTTTTCCAGAGGAACCTGCAGGTCCAAAGAAAAAAGCAGAAGAAAACTTAAAACATACAAAGGCAAAACTTAGTCCACACACCCCACGGCCACATATACCAGGAGCTGATGCAAATATATATCCTGTACTTATGGAGGGAAATGAGCTAAAAATCAGATCTGATATTTCCAACAAAACGCATAAAATCAACAGTCAGAGCTGCCAGCTTTACTTCTTGAGCACAAGGTGCCTGGAAATAAAGTACCAGCATTTTTGGGACATAGAGAAGGGGCTAATGGACACAACTGATCTCTAGAGACAGCTTTTCAAACCCAGTCATTATACAGCTACTCTCCTCTGGGGAAACAGGAGGGAGCAGGATTTAAACACTTTTATTTTCTATTTTTTTTTTTTTTTAAGAAGACAAGCTATTTTTGTATGTGCTTCTACTTTGATAGTCTGCTCTGACAAACAAGGATCTAGTCAGGAGAGCAGCTCCTTCTAACTTCTGCAGCAAAACTGAGGTACAGAAAGCTCTTGCTTTACCTGAAGTTTGAGAATAGTGCTTTCTGCTTTGTGCCTAAATGCAACCTGTCAGCTCAGCTTCTCTATGGCAAGGAAATTTATCTACTCATTTTCCTCCGCCAGCTTCCTCCCCACTATTCACTGACAACTAGAAGTGAAAGAACAATTCACTGATGAGTCTTCTGTGGTGTGGTTGCCTTGGGAACACTGGAAGCAGTAACAATTTTGCAGCAGTACAAAGAAGAGATGGCAAGAGCAGGCAGAGCAGGCGAGGCTGCACAGTGGCACTGGCACAGCTCTCGTCACTTAGCAAGCCCAGTTTCTCCCTGTGTCAGAGCCCTGTGCTGTGAGGAGATGTTTTCAGGAGTGTAACTGACTTGGATTTCTACTGGAAGAGAAAGAGCAGGAGGAAAATAAAAACGACTCAAGTCTCCACTGGGTAATGCACATTTGCCCTTGAGATGTCCTCTTCTCTTGGCCACAGATAAGGTGCACAACGTTACATGTAACGCCAGCAACAGCAGCGAGAATTCACTTCCCGGCAGGGAGAGCCACCGCCCAAAACCTGCGTGCCACTCTGCCCAGGGAGGTGTCACAGGCACCCTGGCATTGGGGACGAGCTTCTCACACCTCCAGCATCTGACACCAGCTGGGGACGGGGCTGCTCCTGTTCAAGCAGTTATTAGAGAACTCTACCCAGAGCACTGCACTGGAACCCCGACTTCACCCAACCAAAACCAACATCTTCCACTTAGGGCTTTGTTACACAAACACTGACATTTAACCCACTCCATGGAGTTGGTTAATGGATTCAATGGATTTAAAAATCTAGGGATGACTACAGGCATCCATTACTTCTCAAAAGAACATCTTCAGCCAGAATCCAGCTCATAAATCTTGTTCTTGCAATATACAAAATATTTTCTCAGCTAATTCCTTCTTTCACAAGGAAACTAGCAACTTCCAGGCCAAGTCGGATTCTTTTTGTTCTATGCTCCAGTTCTACAAGAGCCATTTCTTCAATTTTTAAAGGGAATTAACAGCTGATTTCCTCATCCACCAGCTTCCTCGCTCCTCTACAGTTACACTTAAAATAATCAAAATGCAGCAGCAATACAATTTATGTATGGATTTAAAAACAAGATGACCAGAATGACTAAAAACATCAGGTGATTAGGGCTTTGAGCTGTTTCTTCTTGCCTTCTGGTGTCAGATTGCTTCTTATCTACTGTAATTTTAAATGCTACATATTTGCTTTACCCACTAAATTAGAATCTGGATTATTTTGCTGCTTACTTTAGATTTCCCAAAGGTATAGCCTTCACATTGCACTATATAACCCCCTATCCTCCAAATCCTGCTGTTTCCAATATTTACTGGAACACTAATGTTAGCATAAATGCAAATAGATTTAAAAGAAGAAAAAGGCACTATTTCTAGGTTAGATGTTAACACCACTTACACAACAGAAGGCCCAAATCCTTTCTTTGTCCATATCCACAAGACTTTACAGTCCCAAGGAATGGTTAGACCTTTGCAATTAACCTCAATATGCAGTTAACAACTAATAAAGCAATTTTTTTTTTTCAAGGAAGAGCCGAACCACCGTGTTAGCTAATATACCTGACTTCCCAAAAGATTTAAATATTATTTGTTAAGTGCTTCCACAGAGTCCCTAGAAAACAAACTGTAACGAGCACTGACAAGACAGAACACCCAACCTCTACCAAGAGCAGCTGAGCTGCTGAAGGGGCCACCTGAGGCACACGAGGTGCAGCTCTCAGCCCCAGACCTCTCCAGACAGATGGTACAGCAAAGAGGATGTTTCCCACAGCACACTCCATGCACTGGCACTGGCACCCCAGCTGCTCCAGCATCCCAACAGACCCACCTGTTATTCAGAACTGTGATTCTTGCTGGCAACACAGAGCAAATGATCTTGGGAATCAGGCATCAAGACAACCCAGCATTTCAGGAGTCTGTATTAGCACCCTAATGTTTCCTCTCTTGAGTCTAACAACTAGAATCTCCAGAGGAACTCGGATGAAGCCAGGAACAATTCACTGAGCAATCCCTCTTGCTGGAGACATGCATCCACAGCAACAGAGAAGCCAGGTGTCTTCCCCCTGTATTTGGAGCTCTGAACCACTCTTCAAGGAAATGCTGAGCACCTTCCTGGCTGACAGAGGCAGACACAGGGGAAGTGCTTGAATAGCCAACGAAAATACTGAAAGTTTGATGCCCTCGTTCATTTTTACTTTGCCCACGGCAGTCTGTCCTGGCCCCGGTCACTTCTGTGGGCTCTCGCTCCACTGAGGGCAGTGCCACGGCACGCTGGATACAGCGCACGCCAGCCTTCGTGCTGGCAACAATGAGGCAGCCCACAGGAAAGGGAAGCTTAAGGTGTGCATTTGTAAATGTCTGCCCCTGCACATGAGAAAACACGCTCCAAAATAGCTTCATTTTGAGGCCACTCAAAGACATAGCAAGAAGACTTTTTCCTGTTCTAAGACCATCACAGCACAGCCAATAACTGCATCTCAGCTCAGCAGCCGTTTCCGAACAGGGTTTCCAAATTTCTAGCTCTGTAGCTGAGAATCCTCCTTGTCCAGTCTCCTTGCCAGAGTTATCAGTGTGACTTGCTTATTGCAGCAGGAAACCAGTGTCTAGGTATTATGTACAGACTGGGAATTATTCAATGGTGATTTTAGAAACTCAAAACCTCCACCAAGAGCTCACTATTATCAAAGTTGCAGAGCCAGCACATATGACCCCACATCGCCAATGTCACCTGGAAAGCAGGTGACACACATCAGCTGATGCTGTGAACAGCAACTGCTCCCAAAATGTGGGTTTGAAGAAAACACTTTTACTCCAAGGAGTATTTCCAGAATGGTCACATCACTGCTCCCAAACTGGAGTGTGTCAGGAAAGAACAAGTATTTTGCTTTATCCTTCCGTGTGTGTTGAGGTGTTAGAAACAACTAGACCTACCTGCTCTAAGCAGAAACTACTCTAAGACACTCATCTTGCACACTTTTAGCCCCACCTGGCCAACCCTGAGGGAACAATCCATCTCTGCACCCGCCTTTGCGGCTGCAGTGGTTTCAGGTTAGCCCCAGGAACAGGGATAAAACTGCATAAGGCAAGAATCAAAACCAAACCAAAGAAACAAAAATATCCTCCCTAGAACTATAGTTTTTTAAACTAAGATAGGAATAGTTTGGTTTTCTACACTACAGTGCCCCTGTTTCACTGCTAATGAAGTTAGCAAATGAAATGAAGAGCACTACACGCAGAAACAATCCCCCCAAAGGGAAAAGCCCCTGCTTAATGACAATTGAATGCTTCGGCCAAACAGATTTCCAAACTGAAGTGTCGTGTCATGTCGATTTCATGCAATCTTGTCAGGCTACACTGCTGCAGAGACTTTCAGATACATATTCACATGGCAATGCTGCACACTGGTGAGCAACATCTGTTTGCAATGTGCTGTTTGGATTACCACACTTCTAATCAGGTTTGCAGCTTGTAGGGAACGATTGTTCTCTGCTCAAATGCGAGCCAGGTGGAACATCTTTAATCATATAAGAAGATCCCAATCTTCAAGGAAATTTTCTGTTCTGATGTTCTTTTCTGAGACACAGGATTATAAGAGGATGAATTCCCCCTAACAACTGCAGTAATTACATGCCTTCTGCTGGTCCCTTATTTTAGGGTATTGCGGGGGTGGCTCAAGAGTGGGGCATAAGAGCTTTAAGCTCCCTTGGAATTGGGAACATACTGCCACCATCATTTCATAACAATTTGCCACATGTCAGCCCAAGGATTACTGGCAGGCTGCAACTAAATCTGCACCAGTTCTCTGACAACAGCCAGGGCAGCAGCTGCTCAACACTCTAATGGATTTACACGTCTTTATCACCTCTATTTTCAAGAACAACAAAAATGGAAGAACACCACACTTGTCCCTGGCAGCTCTTGCTGACATTCTTTTAAATAATTAATCCAGAGATGAAAGTGCAACACAAAAAAATAGTGCAACGTGCCCATGACTGCTCCAAGATGCGAAAAATCTTTTAAAAAATCAGAGCATTTTGGAGAGAAAAAGCAGACCCTTGGCAGAGCCCAGACATACCATTTATACCTATGATGGTTGAACAATTTCAGGTTACTCAGGAAGTGATGTCTAGAATAGCTGACGTTTGAGATGATCTTGATACAGGGAAATATCCTGAATCTGCATTCAGCAAGCATTATGAATACCTGAAACTACAGCCAAGAAGGTATATAGAGTAACATCAGCAAAACTTTCAATGAGTACAAATATTGATAAGAACTTACTCTGTCAAGTTACCTAAACCTGAAATGCTGTACAACAGCCAGATCACTGCACAGGTCTGTGCATCTTTAAACAATCAACATCAGCTGTCAAAGAAACATGAACTGTTGGCAGGAGCATTTTTCAAGTCGTAAGAGCGGCTCAAGTCTTTTTTGTTTCTTCTGGTTTGATATTAATAATTTCTTCTTAAATTCTAGTGAGCTGTGTCTCACTTAAAGGCCCACACTGCACAGTGGTCCCAGGGCTCCACAGCCATGGTACAGAACTTGCAGTGGTTTGAAACCCTGTTAGAAGCAGTACACAAAGAACAATTGAATGAATAATCATCCCCCATGTCTGCTCCTGCCAGAACATCACACGTTTCTGCTGTGACGTGGTGCACACCCAGCAGCACCTACTGCAGCAGGGGATTCTCAGGGATGTGTCCAAGGCTCCAGATGATTCCCATGGCACCGTTGTCTGGCACACAGCCGGCTGGTTTTCTGCAAGATCCACACGGCTGGGACAACACACACCACACAACAAGGCCCCTCTTATTCCAAGACAGACACCTGCAGCGACCATTTGAAGACACCACCATGTCACCGAGAGTGGGAAGTCTGGAAGTCAGAAGGAAGCTGCTACAGAACTGGACTTGCCTTTATTCCGTCTCTGCACAGAGAACAGGCCTGCAGTGGCTCAGAAGGGGTTACCCATGGAGGCTACAAAAACCAAGTGACTCGATCACGTCTACAGCACACATGATCTGTACCAACATTCAGCAGAACTGTCAATGAGAGGACCTGAACCAGAACCCTATCCCAAGATCCAAGCCAGGAGACAGCTCATGGAGATTCTCCACAGGCACCAAATGCCTGAAACAGCTTCAGGCAACATTTCCTAACATCTCCGCTTCTCACACAGCCCATCCATATAATTTTGACTGTTACCTCAACTCTTGTATTCCTTCTGGGAACTGCAGTATTAAGCTGAGGGAAGCAAAAGGCCATCCTAGCCTGGCTTCACCCCACAAATCATTAGTGTGAATAAATGCAGGATGACCAAAGGCACCGAGTACAACTCACCAGCAAACTGTACTATATTCATGACATTTCCTTCTTACATTTGAAAGCAGCACAAAACGTATTTCTCCTGAGCTTCTGAAACACTTGATAATTAACAAAGGGGATTACAACAAAAGCTGGTTAACACACACTTGAATCAAAAACTTCCATTCCAAATTCCTGACCACAGGAGATGTTTTTTCCACTGTCACCATCCAGTTTCAGGCATTCCAGAACCAGGATCTGTTTTCCACATGTGAAGTGCCTAAGTGCCCCAGTGCTAGCTATTCAATTGTGCTGTCTTCTCTTTCACTAAGAAGTTTGCAATGTCAGGTTTGCTTCTATCAGATCAAGCACTGGAATTCTTTCCCAGGGCCAAATTTCTTTTCCAGTCATCTCAGGTCTTAGGGCACTACTATTTTCCACAAAAATTCAGGCATAAAGTAGCGTGTGTAGCAAGTTTACTTGTGAGAATGCTTTTAATAGGAGACACACCAAGCGTGAGAGACATCAAGAGCTTCCACAGTGCTTCCCTATTCCCCAGGTCGAGAGGAACCCAACACCCATTAGCTCATTTCACACCCCTTTCCCTCTGTGCATGCCAAGGGAAACATGTTGCTGCTGGGTCTCCGTTCCCCCCACACAAGAATAAGCACAGAAGGTCTGACAGACAAGCAGCTGTAGTCCATCCAGTTCCAGGTTTCTTTTCCTGGTGATTCTTGCAGCAGTGCCAGCCAGAAATGCACTCTCAGCTCCACAGGGAATATCCCAAGTCACAGCAGCTCACAGACTTTCCCAGCGATGATGGAAGGTTTCCAATTCCAGCCTCTGCTGCTCCCTTGCCTCACCTTCCCAGACACACATTAACATACCTGGTGACACTTACGTTGCCAGATTACCAGCACTTGATGTTGGCGAGTCAAAAGACGACACATGATATTCATCATCTTGCTGCTCTCTGCCAGGAGGTGACAGGAATCAGTTAATTACTGAGTGAAGAGCTGATTTCAGCAGAGAACCCTTAAGCCTCCAAAACAGGAGAAATCCTCTGGGTGACTCTACTGAGCCACAGCCCACATACACCATTTATACATCAGACCTATGCCACAGCAAGGAAAACCAAGCAGAAAAAACCCAACCTTTGAGTTGGAACTGTGGTCAATACAGAAGAACCCAACTTCAGTAAGAACTGCCACTTTTCAAGAAAGTCAATTTTATTTACTTTAAAGATCCTGTGTTTATAAGGTCAACATTTCATCTCATTGTAATTCAACAAGTCAGAACTCAGTAGTCAGAGCCCTGGGCAAACAGTGTTAACACACTTCACATTTGGCCCAAGACACGTTACAATAAGGAAATGAAACTTGTGCTTTAACAAGATCCAAGAGTCTCTCTTGCAAACGCTAGAACTGTGCTCAAAGTATTAACCCCTGTTCTACCTGCCGAGCAGTCACCTGCCCTTGGATGCCCTGAGTAGGGGGCACAGGTGGTTTACTTCTCAGTTACATGTTTCACAATCACAAGGAACAAACCAGAAAGAACATGTCACACAGGAGTGTTAAGTACAAGCAGAAATCAAAATATTAGGGAGGCACATTTGTCAAGTTTGCCCCAGAAAGCCCTCAGCTAGAAATTAAATATGTCCAAGTCAACAGCTTTCTCCTTTTCTTAGCTGTCTTGCAACACCTCTTTCCAAGACATTACCAAGAAGAGTTCAGTGGGGAACACGAACCAGCTTTTAAAAGATGAATATTAACATTTAAAGATTTATTGTATCTGATTTGTTTACTAAGTGCAATTCACAGTTAACACACAATTAACAACACCTTCCTTGAAACCAAGCCAGTATTTACTCTTGTTTAAATGCCAGTTACAAGTCCATAGGAAAAAAGGCTATTGAAAAACGCATGATTTTTTCCCAGTGCCACAGCTACCAGTTCACAACCAGCTCAACATGTCTCAGACAGCCTTGGTTTTTCAGTCATGACTGAATTTCTGGGGATTTTTCCTCCTCTTAATAGAAGCAGCTCCATTTTTTTTTTTCAGTATGTCAAGAATTAGAGCTTGGATTCCAAGTAACAAAAATAAAGCACATGATACAATACAGTGAGGACATTTGTTACAACCTAAAGCTATATTATAACCATCCAAAAACCAGCAACAATCAAATGCATTTCCAAGATCTCAGGTGAAGAAAGCAATAAAATAACCTCTGGACACAAGGGTATGAATACTTGGCAGGAGACTGAGTACCTGATGGTCCCCATCTTAAATGGAGTGTAAACTATTCCTGTTTGTTTGGCATGTGAATTCAGGCTCACCTATAAGTCAAAGCAACCTCTGGAATGAAGATGCCAGGGAAAACCCTTCCAAACAGCACCTATAGAGCAAACCCTTCTTTGCTTAAATGGCTTTCACATGGTACTGAACTACTGAACACGAACAAGGGGACAGAAAGCGAACTTGTCCTGAGTGAGCAGAACAAAAATACAAACTAAGAACACAGTCCTAGACCCAGCAGAATGAACTCAGGTCTAGGGACAGGAAGCAGCCATGGGCGCAGAGGGATTTTTACCAAAGGCTTTGCAGAACAAAACAGCGTTACCCTGTCCGCCCTTCACCCCGTGGAGCACTGGAACACTCGGGAGCGCTACGCAGCCCTAGCAGAGCACCTCCAAGAACACAAGATCAAAGTCAAAGAAAACACAGATACTAACTTAGGTTGACCCCAGCTGATTTATTTTAAGGCATGTTACCTGAGCTTTTGAACTTCCGTAAGAACAGTCTTAACAAGTCATACTAAGGCACCTTTATCACACAAGAACTCACAACAAAACCTAAGTGGCTCCAGAAGTGACTGATGCTCCTTTTACCATTCAACTACCACTCAGGCTTTACTTTGCCAAAGGTACCAAAATAAATACTAAAGTGCTGATCGACCAAATGTTAAAACTGTTGCTTAAGTTGCAGGATGCTGCAGTTTCCCACTCACAATGCCCACATAACACATTATTTTTACTTCCCTTCAAGGTAAACACAGTCAAAGCTGAACTGAAAAGCAATAATGAATGCCCACCCTCCCCATGTACAGACAACATAAAATGTTGGGTTTGACTCAACTGGTACCAAAACTGTGCATTAAATGCGTAGAAGCTTATTGTCTTCACTTGGCTGAAGAACTGAACTACAGAAACCGTGTGAGTTAGAAGCACACTACAAGGAAGTAACAAAATTAGGCCTTAGCAAGGAATTTGCCTTCAGCAAAAGCACTTGTGGTTCTGCCCAGCTGATGGCCATAGCACTGGCAGAACCACACCCTGCACAGTCTGTACCAAGGCTCCACAGGCACCAGGAGCTGGATGCACAAGTGGTTTTAATCGGAGGTAACGAACACACTAACACATCCCTTCAACCCATGTGCTGTTAGGAGGCAGCCGAGCCCTTTGCCATTCTTTGGTCACTGAACTGCCGTGCACACATCAGCAGATACATACGCCTGTATGTGTGTATGCGTACAGCTACGAGGTAATCATGTCACAGATGGAACTTGCCTTGCTGAGAAATGAAAGGAACAGAACCAAAGGGATCTTCAGGAGGACTTGTCTGTGGAGCAGCATGTGGCTCCACATTCTTATCTGAAGATGCTCTCCTGTCCACCAGCCTGTCTGTAAAAAACAAAATGAAACAGAACAAAAAATAAAGTAAAATAAAATAAAAATGGCAGGACTTACACCTATGCAAAGCTATGCACTGTACAGGGTGAGAGAGGAACATATTCTCTGGCAGAGGATTTTGACAAAGAAAGACTTGTAAGAAGGACAGCTCTTGCACAGCTGGTCTGGGCAGCTGCTTCCTACTGCACAGACTGGCAAGGAGACAGACAGAGTGCCTGGGAGGTTCTGCACCCACACTGATCCCTGCTGGAGCACCAGGGTGATCCTGTGCCTAACAACCGTCTTTGTGAAATGCGATGAAAGCCGGGCTGGGGGTTTTTTCCCAGTGAAAAAGCAGACTCGCTTTCTTGGCTCCCAGTTCCGCACAGATGATTAAGTGGTTACAGGAGCTGTTTAAAAAATCTACTTCTTCACAATGCTGTCAGAAATGCAGAATCAGATGTCACTTCTGGCCCATCACTAACTGATGATCACAGCAACACCAACAACGGAGAAACAACAAGAGCCAGGAGCTCCAATCTGTCACTCTGTGTCACAGCTCTCCACAAAGGTGCTCAGTTCAGAAATCCATCCAGTTGCACACTACCTTTCACTGCAACCAGCCTCATTCTACTAGGAAAACACTCACCAAGTATAAGCCATGCATTCTGTCCTAGGAATTTGATCCCCTTTTACAAGAGAAATGATTAATCACCCCAGCGGTACCCATCACTGCACACACCGACATTAAGCCCCTCAACACATGAAATCTGATGGTAATGCCAGCCTGAAAAATTGTGACATCTTCATCCTTTAACAAAGGCTGTGTATATTTACTTAGGTATAACTGTCATAAACATGTAAGCTTTAAAAATATTTGCCAGATTTAGAAACATCTTTAATTTATGTATAAAGCATCAGCTCAACAATACAAACTAGGCTTCTGAAAAGAGAAAGGAAGGATTCATGTTTTGAAAACGACTCAGCACCACATAAACTTACACACCCCTGTATGTGAGTTATAAAGTACAGGACAGCAGTGGGCTTCAGTAACAGAAAAACAGAACCACTTACCAAATCTACATCAGCAATTCTCTTTTCTCTAGATGGCAAAAAGGTTACTTAGTACTCAACAGCCTTTTTCCCTTCATAAGAGCTAACCTACATGTAAAGAGAACTCAGCTTTCAACCTTAATACATATCTAAGGAAATTCCAGTAAGTATTATGCAGTTAAAGACAATTTTATAGGTATAAGACTTAATCTTACAATAAATCTCCTGATCTCTCATTATTCCAGCGAAGTCTGAGAAAGTGCAATTATGAAAGTATAATGGAGTATAATTATTTCTGCTTTGACTGCGGCAAAGGCATTAACACTGCCAGGTACGCTCATATGATCTTTGGCACAACACCCTCGGTGCCAAAAAGCCAAGTTAAAAGGTCTCTGAAGGCTGTGACGTGTGCATCTACGTGCACACATGGACACAAACCACCAGCGCTCCCCCTCCTCTGAGAGACACCAAGCCCCAGGAGCTCAGAGCAGCTCTAAGGCAGCCCATCCGTACAGACAAGGCTGCCATCTAGTGTGCTGCTGGCAAGGGAGTAATTTGGGGTTATTTCTGCATTTCCTCTACGTGAGCGACTAAAATCCCTAATGCTGGTTACTACTGAGCAGAGCCGCACCGTTTGAGTTTAGCTTACTTTTCAGATAGGGCACACCAAGTGTGTTATCACACCCAGCTCTCCTGTGCACTGAATTACCTTGAAGACCTGAGCCCAAAACGTGCCTTGGTTATCTTCTTTGGTACTTGCATTTAGTCAAAACTTGTGGCTTAACCAAATCAATCTCACCAAACTTACACAAGTACTGCCAGCAGTCCAGCAGTTGCAGATTCTGAAAGTGGACGGTGTTGTGCCGACCTCTGGTTCAAACTAACCTGCTCCAGATTTACCAGTGTGTTATTCCAAAAGACTTAGGGCCGCATTTGGAAGGAGCATGCTTACAGATATTCAATTCTACTACTGAATCAAATCCTTAACTTGGATTTGGAAGGAATGTCTAATTTCAGCTAGCACATTAGCCATTCTTCCCAGCTAGCCCTGAGACATTTGACTGTAAAATGTGTGCAGGCTATATTCCCATCTCAAAAACAGGAGTCTGATTCGATCCACACAGAATACAAGGGAAAACTATCAACCAGAGTTTCACAAACAAACCCACCCAGTCACTTTCCTAAAGGATTAACAGATAATGTGCACGTCCAATAAGAAAAATACTCAACTGAAGGCAAAGGTAGTTTTTAAAGTTACTCGAAATTCAACTTTACTGTACTTTTAATTGCAAGAAACTTGCTGATAGACAGCCAAGCATACACAATCTGGTTTTTTAACATTGTCACATCTTCCAAGTCCCACTAATAAATCTGATCTCAACAAAACCAGTTATAGGAAGAGCAACTAACAAGCAGGTGTTCAGCAATTAAGAACATAAAGTAATTCCAAGTAAAAACCATGGAGATAACTGACTTCATGAGGAAAAAGTTTATTCAACTATTGCCATATCAGTACAATAAAGCAGCCCTTACATGTAGCCACTCAAAAAGGACAGTACAAAACATTAACATAATGTAATAGATCAATTTTCTTTCAGGCATTTTCAAAGGACATATCAGACCCACAGAATCTTCTGCTCTGGTGTGCAAGAAAAAAGCTGGAAAGGAATAAAGCAAGCAGCCAAAATTCTCTTCCCATCTGACAACATACCTCTGCTGTTGAGAGCCTCTTGGCAGTGAAGGTGACAGAAGCAGTGTAGAAGAGCTAAGATATTACCATTTCTGCAGTAATTGAGCCAGTAACTACCAGTTTCAGACAGTGAGTTCCTATTGCCCACGTTTTCAAAAAGGAGAAGGAAGGGAAGACAGGCCCAACTGTGCCCTCAAATGCTCAGAAAGAATGTTCTGTACACAGCCTGCATGCTCCTTGGACAAGGAGGACCTGTTGGAACTGCTGAGCAACCACAGAGCCCTCATTTACTGGGAAGCAAAGTAAGCCTTCAAGCGTCCCTTACTTGATCTTAGCAGGTCAAACTCTCTGTCCAGCAGCTCCTCCTCTGTCAGCTTGGAAAAATTGTCCTCTCCAAATGGGTTCCAACCTGACATATCAGGTGGGTTACTGATGTTCTGCTTTGGGTAACTGGCAATCGCTTCAGCATCAGGAATACCTGACCTGTAGAGTCAGTTCAAAGAAGCAAATAAAGAGAAACATGACAGGATTGGTTATCAGGGTCAAAACCTGAGACGTGCTTCATGATGCCAAGTCCTACACACAAGCAGCACACGTGCATTAAGAGCTCATCCCAAAAAAATCGGAAGGCAAATTTAAGGGAAGCCTAGTAGGAACCTATATAAATACCTAATCTGGTTTCTAACATCAGTGAAACCGGACAAATCAGGAGGTTTTTTGTTTTTAAATCAGAAATGAAGGGGGTTTTGTTATTACGTAGACTGTTGTTCAGAAGAATTCATGAGAAAGCCATCATTTATTACCATTTATTAAGCAAAAGCAGGTCCAAGGGCCACTGCTGAGAGACCGCATCTCTTCTGAGGTGTACATCATGTTACATACCCAGGTCACACCTCTGAGCACAGGAGTTAGCACCCCTAGCACATCAATGCCAACTACAAAGCTGCTCTTAATAGGGTGTTTGAAATTCCCTTCAGATGCAGATAACCTCATTCAACATAGGCTACTGACCATCCCAAGTAAAGTGGTTAGCAGTCAGTACCTGGAGTAAGTCCATGAATGAGAAATACTGGAAGACAGATAGAAATTTTACCAGGCTCATCTGTTAACCAACTGTCTCACTTTGTTCCCAAAATATCCTTTACCACTGAACACCCACTGTCCAACTGCTCTAAGTAATCTCTTACTATCAAAGCAAGTAATTTCTGAAGAAAGGATTTGGCAGTGCTAACCACAATTAGTAATGGAAGCCACGAGTAACCCCCGGGCTCACCTGAGCCACAATTCTTACCTGTTTGTAGGGTAGGGAGGATCTGCCACTGTTCCAGCATGCACTGGGAGTGACCTGGGGTAGGAGATTAAGGCCGGTGCAAAGTCTTGTGGAGAAGTGATATACTCAGGGGACTGCACCTGCTGTGCCCGCTGCTGAGCCAACATCTGCTGCTGCAGGAGAGCCTGCTGGTACTGCTGCACCTGGGGAAATCGGGGCTGTGTTACCAGAACACACACACGGGCTGGCTGAATCTCTTCTGCTAAGTAGCAGCGCTGCTCTCGCAGCCAAACACACCCACCACCACCACCCTCCAGAACACACGGGCGCAGAGAAACCGCTCCAACAGGTCAGTGAGACTGGTTCTTTTCCAGCATATTGCCACTTAGATTTCTGTAATTATTGCAACCCAACTATATGCTACTGCAGCACTGCTAATTGCGTTTTCATCATGCTCTATTCTTAAATCTTAATACAAGATTTCAAGACAATTTCTCCTCATTTTTAAAAAACAGACTCTGGCAGTTAACTCTCTTGCTTTTTAACTAAGAATTGGACATCACTGTCTTCTGTCCCTTTGTCGTGTAACATGTATCTGTTGCTGTGGCCAGTACTGGAAACTTTAACCAAGCAGGTTTCAAATAAGCACAGACCTTCTTATGAAACTTGGGATAGATCCTGTTATTAATACACAAGTGCAACTCCAGACAAGCTTGCATCACCTAGTTTGGGTTAACTTCCCACCAACTAAACATCATTTTAGATGCCAAACTGCACACTATTTACCATGCTCACAGGTCAGTACAACTAGCCAGGCACTTCTCTTCCTGCATCTACGTGAGAGATTTACAAGCACAGGCCGTATTTTAAGACTGTACCATCTCTGTGACATACCATGGCAGGATACTGTGACTGGGCAGGCTGCTGCTGGTACACAGACTGCAGCAACAGCTGCTGCTGGACCATCTGCTGGTGCACTGCATGGTGATACTGGAAAGACAAATAAACAGCTTTAAAAAGTCACAATGCCCCATCAGAAATAAGCAGATATTTTAATTAATGCTTCTTCTGACTATCACATCTATGACTCCACAGCATTTTTCAATTAAGATATCACATAATCAAGAACCAGCTTGCAATTCAGTCACCACATTTTAACCACTCTGTTTGGAAGCTTCTTCCTTCCCCCACTCCCCAGCCAACTCTTAAAAAAACCCTAAAAAATCAGACTACATATTCAGCACTGGTGCACATACAACCATCTACTGCAAGCACAACATCATCACCCATAATCACTCCTAACATTTATCCCAAGCTCCTTTATACACAGGTAAAGCCTGTATTTAAGTCACACAGTGGTGATGCAAAGCACGCTGGAATTCAGGGTCAAACTGCAAGAACACCACAGCACAAGGCAAGCAACTCTCTAAGACAAACATTAAAGGGCCTATGAAGGGACAAAGCAATAGTAAGAAGGGACAGAAGCTCTTTTAGCTGGAAAAGTACAGGCAGCAACAGCGGAAGTGTGGAACTGGCACATGATTCCAAGCGTTACTAACACACACAATGTGTCTCAGACACTTGTCTAACAGATCCGACTGTACCTGCTGGATATAAGCGTCCTGCATGGCGGGCTGGTGCTGCTGGTGCTGCAAGTGGTGCAGCTGCTGCAGTCTCCAGTCTCCCTGCTGCAGCTGCTGGAGCACCCTGTGCTGCTGTGGGGTGGTCCCTTGGGACTGTGAGATGTCCTGTCCGTTCCCTGGTCGCGTGGTTCCTGTGACAGACAACACCACTGACATCCAGACCCCTCAGTTCAGCCAGAGCTCTCCCTGGCAGTTTGACACCTCAAGCTGACACTGTGAACTTCTCTTCCCAGTCTGACAACCAGGACACCTGGTAGATACCACGTTTACTTCTTCCAAAGTAATTCCAGGCCTGCAAATGAACCATTTCTACCTGCAAGATGCTGGAAGCTTCCTCTGGTCTCATGACAGCAAGCTGGGTTCCAGATTTCTGCTTTACTAACACTTAAGTTACACACTGCAGGATCTCAAACCCCTACCTCAAAGCATACAGCTTTTGTATGCATTCAACATAGACTATTTTGCATTTTTTTCCCTAAGGAAACTATTAGCTCACCCATCAAACTACCCTAAATTGAATACCTGATTAATTTTGCCATTCAATTGCTTTTGCAACCTTTTAAGAAACAGTTACTACCATAAATTTCTCTCTTGTACAATGTGTTTTATATTCCTGAAGCACCCAGGAATGATCTGTTCCTCGTCTTAACAGAAAAAGCTTTTCAAGTTGGATGTTATGTGGATCCCACCTAGTAAAAAGTGCTTACACCTGTGGGACACAAACTTTCTCAGTGGCCTTTTGATACTTTTCCAATACCATCCTCAAAGCAACTCCTCCTTTTCGGCAGCAGACACATAACAGCATGAAGTGCAATTAGAAAGTGTTCTAGGTATAAATGTCAACTACTTAAGTGAATATTTATCAGAGCTGTAACTCTTTCTGAATGAGAAAAAGAACAAGAATTTTTCAAAAATGCATTTAACTCGACTGAGTCTCCCCTAATTCCTCCTGCACCCGCAGTGCCATGTGGAATGAATCTGTCAGTCATGAGAGAAGTCACTTGCTTCCAGCCTACAAATATCAACATATTGGCACTACCTCATGACTTCTTGAGGCACAGGAGAATATTTTTTCCTACTACAAAAAAGCCATTTTGATACAGAAGGGCTCTGTACTTTTTGTGAATTATCTGCAAGTCAAAACAAGTGTGAACTTCTGTCTGCAGTGGACAAACTAATTCAAAAACCAGTGTTAAGCACAATGAAAAAACACCTTCACTTCTCAATCTGCATTTAGTTTTTGTGGCACCTCAAATTTACACTTCACACATTTAGAGTCTTTCAGAAATGATGAAGATTTGGTTTTTGGCATATAAAAAAATAAGACAGATTAAAACTGAGTTTTAAACGTTATCCCTAGCAGAGCAAGAAAAAGAATAAAGGCACAGTTGCTTCTTTGTTTATTTTGGTCCACCCTTAGACTTTAAGTTACCTTTTTGCCCACGATTACCAAATTCCCCAGGAACTTGTACTTTGACAGGAGTTGCTGAGCTCTGGATGGCCAGCACACTGGAAGGGGCAGTGCTTGAATTGGCCTTTGGTCTTTGTCGTGGAGCAATTGAGGTTTCTGTTGGTCCAACAGCATCTGTTATTCTGAAAGGGGAATTTTTCCCATATAAGATACTTGATGAAAAGACAACTATTTCTACTTCAAATTAGACATGGTACATCTCTTAATAGCTCAGTTATGTCTTAATCATGTCCTACTCTACGTCTGCACTGCACATAAATATCTTAAAATTCGCTTCCTAAAACTCCAGCCCTGTGCATGAGTCCACAACCCTATAATTAGAAACATAACCACTGTTCATACGTACAAGAAATAAGAGAAAGGAAAACCTTACATGTTAGGTCAAATTATTTCCACTTCTACTAATTTCTTATGTTTTTGTTTCTATTTTTTGCAAACAGAGCTGATAATGATAGCTGAATATAAAAATATCCGAGTCACACATGCTGGCAGATTCAAACCCAAACAACTTTCATTAACAAGGAATGAAAGGGTAGAGGATTTATCCAGCATCAGCCTTAAGTGCATACACACTATACCATAGGAGAAATCAAAAGCCTGAAGAGGAATTTCCAAGGTTTTGGGTTTGTTTTTACTAACAAGGACAAAAAAGTGAATATTTTTCCATAAAAATTTGAATTTGTCAAAAACAAATAACAAAACTCATTTACCTTCAAAATATCAGGCTCTCAGTTTGGCTCCCGGGATTCTCAATATAATGAAAAAAGCAAAGGAGTGGAATCCAAACAGTGACTTAAAGCTCTTAGAAATGCAGCTTATCTAAAGACTTCTTTTACTGAGGTAATATTTCATTTATTAACAAGAGTATGAGAACAGGTTTTAAACAAACATGTAGCTTAATAACATTAGGAGAAAGAAATTGTCAAGTCACATCCTCTGCTCACCTTGCTTTTATTTGGCTTTTTCTAGCAGCTGCCTCACTAGCTGTCATGGGTTCAGGAAGAGTTGAAGGGACAGGAGAATTCTTGGGAAAAATAAATTTGAATAAATTAAAAAACCAAAATCCTGAAAGAAAAAAATTCATTACATATTGAAGAGGAATACTTGGATTCAAGACTTGCACATCACAAGGCTTCATGCAGAACTCACAGCTGTAGATGAAAACGGTTTTAACTTAACACTGTCTCTATATCCTCTCAATCTGTTGCAGAAGTAAAGCGGAACCTGACTGGTCTGAGTGTTTTGTCAACTACTTCACTTCATTTACACTACCAACTATCAACAATCAAGTACAACATGATCTGCAAGCACTTTTGTGTGAGACTGCAGAGAGACTTACTTCAGCCTCAAGCTCCAGAACTAAAGCAAAGCCCAATCTTTGGAGGAAACTCTTTTCAGCACACTTAGCTCTTCCGCCAGAAGACAAATTCCAGACAACTATGCAGCACCAAAGCTTCTATGGGCTTTTATCTTACCCCCACCTCAATCACATTCCTGAATGAGTTCCACAACGCTTAGATTGTGTTTTACAAGGAATATGGCAGCTTGGGGCAAAGAAGGAAATCCATCATCTCTAATGACAAATGCACGTAATGAATGCAAATCTAAATCTGGTCACAAATAATAGAGAGTCAATTATCAAGTATTTCAAGACTTCACTGTTTATTTCAGTTTGTGTTTCCAAAAGGCAACACACAAATTTACTGAGCACCTCCTTCTGCAATGATAAAGGAAAAAAGGAATTCAAAGGGATCTCAGAAACTTCACTTGTCTGCCTCTGATGACAGATCACTACAGCTGGTACCTGTTGCAAACTCAATTTCAGATGGATTTTTCCTGATGCTTGTCTCGAGAACCACTTTATAACGCTCAACATTAGCTAAGTGTCCCCAAACTCCATTGCGCAGTAATTACACCTGCGAATCAAGGTGTCTTGGAGAGCAAGCTCCGACCCCCGGTAAGAACGCAGGCTGACCCAAGTACCGCTGTGCTGCTTCTCCAGCTCACTGGAGCCCTTCCAACATCAGCTCACAATTGCTAAGGATGATTAAGAGAAGGGTTTATCCAGAGCAAACACACATGCTCTTGAGACTCCATTTACAACATTAAGCCTTCTACTGTCAAGAAGGTTAATATCTCTATAATTCATATTGATTGTATTAAGAGATTGCTAATGGCTAAAATCCTAGGCCAGGTATTGGTGCAGCATCAATACGGTTCACGAAGCTATGCCCTCAAAATTAAGAACATATTTTGTTTATAGAGAGCTCATACCACATACACACAACATCAGCTTGGTCTCTGCTGTGTTTTACATTTAGGAACCAGGCACATGACAGAATGGACAGGATCTCTCAGCTCATCTGTCAGACTTCTCTAGTTATATACTACCTATATAACACACTGAAAATAGTGAAGGAATTCAAGAGTACTTACATTAATATTGGACACCGGACAATCCTTTTTGGCAATTTTAAAGGCAAAGTAAGATACTTGAAAGATATCAGGTCTCTGCTCTTGATCTGGTTCAAGCATATATCCTGCAAAAATTGATAAGACTTATCACTGCTAGACCTCAGAAAGCCTGTTGAGCCAGCATGCTACCAGCAAGGAGAAATTCAGCAGTTGCACCAAATCAGCTTACCACCAAAGAGTCATTTTGACTGTCATCTTGGGTTCGGGGCATGTTTTTTTTAATACTTTTTGTCAACTCAAATAGTGTATAGGGTCAAAAAGAATTGTAGAACATGTATGCTGCTTGATATCCTGACACTCAGCTGTGCAAAACGGAGCTAAACTGAAATAGGAATTAGTAACTGCAGAGAGAAACAACACGAAACCAACTCACAGTACTAACATTTTCCAGGGTTAATACAAAATTCAGTGTAGCTAAAAGGAGATTGACAGATCTTACTGCATCATGCTAAGGTTTATCATTTTTTGTCCGTAGGTTTCATTGACTATGAACAATCTTGCATATAAAAAAATAACAGTTTCATGAATGAAAGGACTTTTCCCTGACAAGACACACAATTCCTGATGTTCCCTCTCAAACATTTGCTTCCCAAATTAAAAGGTTTGGTGTTTTTCCAAGAAATCAAAGTTACTTGATATTGTCTCCAATATAACACAGGACACACAATCAGGCAATCTTGCCTAGATAATCAGAGAACCTAAATAAACAATAAAATACACTTTCTAAAAAATCCTAAGCCTCTCAACATGTTCTGCTATGAAGTAATGAACAACCTATGAAAATGTAACTTGTCACTTTCGATGAGCAAAGTGAACTACACTTGCACAACTGCTCAGTAGTACAGCCAACCTTGCACATAATTTTATAAGAAATCCTCAACAGGTTGAAAAAATAATTTTAGACAGATTCTAGAATTTTACACAAAACCATCATTACATGTTCTGTACAGTTCACTGCAAGTTTAATTTTTAATAGATTTTACAAAATAACAGATTCCAACACACAGTTGCAGCACCATGTCATAGAAGCAGAAGACTCACTGAAGTGACTCCTGCCGCTTGATTCCGAAATGTTAAACTCGTGGCTGGATCACGTCCAGTTCGTTCCTCCCCAGCCCCTGCCTCGTAAAAGAGCAGAGAGGAAGCCACAGTTCCTGAAACACTTTTTATGACCAACTGCAGTTTTTATGGCTTCCACTCCAAATGGAAAGAAGGCAAGTTTGCATAAGGACATTCTGCCCCACCCACGTATCTTCCATGTCAGTATTGCTCATCTTGGCACAGCAGTTCATTGAATTAAAAAATCTGCATTCAGACATAGGAGAAAGGATGAAAACCCATACTCTCCTAAAAAAAAAAAGTAACACTGTGACAGGGAAAAGTACTTAAAAGTCATTTGAAAATTCATCTCATTTTGTCAGTACTGGCAGAAGGCAAGTGCTTACCATCATAACTGCTGTTTCTCAATTATGAATGTGCACTCAAAAAAATGGTTTGGATTTGGTATTGTCTATTATATAAAAGCATCAACTACGTGTTCAACACATCCATAACTTAAAAGTTTTAAGAGCTCCTACTCAAACCTTTTGAATTTTTCATATTCTGTCCATCTCACTCTTTCAAGTGAGCCTCCTTTAAGTTGAAAACAACTGATGATTACTGTAAATATTAGCTCCCACATCTCTGTGCCTGGGTAACAGATGATTCACAAGCCTCAAGAGTTGCTTCTTGTCCAAAATCTTCCTTCATACACTTTGCTAGAAGGTATGCCAAACTCTCTCCAGAGTTCATGTCTGACACTTGGGGTTGCACAAAATTTTCCAGATTTTTGTTCCAGTATAAATCATGGAACCACTATAAAATTATCCCCAGTGTAATTAATCTCAGCACACTGATGTTGCTATGCTAAAGCTGCACTTCAAATTCACCTAAGCACAACTGTCCAACTTGGACAGAAAATACTGTCTGACATTCCACAGAAAATACACACTTAAGAGAAAAAAGGAAGTATGAATAAACAAAGCTAAATAATAAATACAAGCACCCTTTGCATTCCCTCTATTTCCTTTGGGATTTATGGACACCTAAGGGAAAAAAAACCATCCCTGAGTCCCAGAGAAACCAAAAGGTTCCTTGAGCTTCAACAACGCTCCTGGGAAGTGGAGAGGCGCAGTTGAATGTGGCAGGTCTTTACACTGATGGTGCTTAGCAGCACTTGCTGTGCTTTCCTGGCTTTATGAGATGGAAGAGTTGCTGCGGTGCCTGTGTACTCACTTATCAAGCAGTGAACGCTGTGGGAGTATCGTGAGCCATCCGGGATAGTAAAGCTTCCGTCGCAAATGGCAACCTGACTTTCTCCAAAGGGAAGTGAAAAGAAGCAGAGCTTATACAGCAAGCAGCCCAGTGCCTGTGAAAGACAAACACAGGCCCTGTGAGGGGATGGGAGCAAGCCCCTGCCACGACAAGGCAGCACCAACAAGACGCTGCACCCTGGCTACAGCGGGTGTTCACACGCTGTGTAGGAGCTGCACTTTGGAACACAGCTGATGTGAGAAGCTGATGAATCAAAAGCAGCTCTAACAACGCTTGCTCTTCCACAGATTCCTGTAGCAGACCAAGTACAAACCGGAGCATACCAAGAGCTGCATTCTCAGTGTCATATCACCCAGAGATATCA
Source organism: Edolisoma coerulescens (assembly GCA_013397115.1). Classification (NCBI taxonomy): domain Eukaryota; kingdom Metazoa; phylum Chordata; class Aves; order Passeriformes; family Campephagidae; genus Edolisoma; species Edolisoma coerulescens. Next base: position 456,766 of record VWZW01006570.1, read on the forward strand.
CAACTCTTTGCACTAAATTTCGTATTTATTTTCTTCTCTGCAAATCAACTAATAAAAAGCACCTTTCTTGACCATGCTGCCAACAGGTTTCCATGAGAAATCACTGGAGACTATCAGCCAGAAACTAGAGCCACTAAAAGAAGAGAAGATCTAAATCACATGCCCCTTCCTTCAAATTTAAAAAAAAAAAAAAAAAATCAGATGTGGGATTCATTTTATTTACAAAAAATTTAACTACCCAAGAGATCTCTACTGTTCTGTGTTCTATAGCTGCCCAATGTATTTCATTTTCCAATAATTAATTTTTCAGTCAGTCAATGGTGGTTTTAATTCCCCCTCCTTAACCAGTCCCATACATCATACTACCTAATTTTTTTCTTACCCAGATATCTGCCTTGGTAGTAATTGGCTTTCCTCCATACAGATTGATCATCTCAGGAGCTCTGTATGATAGTGTTGTGTACCTAGCAATATAAAATAGAGAGGACACAGTTGAAAACCTTTCCTCAGAACTGACAGGCTGTTTTCCCCATCTGCCATGCACACACCAATCACACAAGTTTCAGACATGTGCCTGGAATTGTCTTGCACGATCCAAGTCATTACTGCATTTTCAGCATCACAAATAATATCTGGAGCAGCAATATCAACTGTCATACACAAGAATAAGTATTAAGTCAGCTAAAATTTGCTTTTAGTGTTATTTCCCCAAAAGCACGGACTTTTGCCGTGACTGTGACACGCAGCCAGTCATCTGTGAGGGGTAACTGCAGAGTCCTACAAGGGCTCTCCCTATCTCACACTGAAACAAACAGAATGCAGATTTCAAAACACTAACATCTCAAAACAAGGGCTAAATCGGTAGTTCAAATGCTTCAGAGCTGGAAAAAACCTGTATCACTTCATGACTTTAAAACAAGCTGCCTGTATTTGCTTGCAGCCTCTATTTGCTACCCTCTGCGGTAGTTAGCCCAGAGGGGCAAAACCAAAGTAATACATGTTTTCCAGAGTGTGCCTAAGAAAAGCTGAAATATTTTTCTGATCAGTCTTAGGAGAATGAATATGGACCATACTCTGTATATGAGACTCTACATAAATCCATTGCAATGCTTATTTACATCAGTTGTTATCTTAGCAAGTATTTGCTTAGCAGTATTAAAACAGCACAAATTAAAAATATCCAACTCCTAAAATGGCCAGGAGCCAGACATGTATTTTTGAACAATTTCATGTCAGAACAGCATGCTTTTTTCCAAAAGTTTTATTTATAAGAATCTCACTTTTGAAAAACAATCTGTGAGTAAATGAGAGGAAATCTTATCAAATAGTTCCAGTCTTTTACTATATTTACATCAAAATTAACTCAAGATCAGCCACTATTTCAATTCATCAGTGATACATGCATACCACACTATAATACGTGGAGCTTCCTGGCAGCACCGTCATTGCTTATGACAGGTCACCTAAAAGTAAACTTACTTTTTAATTTCTTCTTCAACCATATTAACACCATCTCTTTGAGGGTTCAGGTATTTGTTAGTGGCACTGCCAAAATCACAGAGAACGTAGTTCCCATTATCATTTAACAATAGATTCTCCACCTTGAAAGGAAATTAACACACAAGAAGTAGGTTAATACAATGGCATTAACTTCCAGGTTAAGTGTTACTACATATTCTCACACACAAATAGGAAGTTTTCAGAAAAATCAACTGCTAAACTTAGTTTTAGCAATAAATTATGTCCTATGGTAAATGTCTGTTTATAGCTCCACCAACAGCAAGCTCCCAACCAGAAGTCTGTCTTAGGAAAACCTCTCCTACATCCTCAACCCTTTCCAGGCAGATCACTGATTTTAGCCCGGATTTTCTTACGGTGAAGTTCATACCTTCAGATCCCGGTGAACTATAGGTGTTTTGCACTGATGCAACCGGGCAACAGCTTCACAGGTGTCACAAAATATTCTCATTACTTCTGACTCGGTGAAGCCTGTCTGCAGACGCTGGTTCATCTGGTTCACAACTTGCCCAGCTAAAGAAACAGAAGACATTTCTTTCAAGTAATTCCTATCAGGTACAGAAGTAAAGACTTACTTAAATGCATTAAATCCACAAATACGATGCAAGAAAGTTTTCCACAGTTACTGTATTTAAACAAAACAAACCTGGTCTTCCAACTGCACACTCTTGTGTCACCCTAAACAGAAAAATTATTGGCTCAAATGAAAACAGTCCAGTCCCTGCGGCTGAAACATGTTTGAAACCAGCTGCTGCAAACACAAAAAAGCATCCATCACACCAATATGTCACCTCAAAACTGTCTCTTGCATTGGGATCCATAACCCAAACTCTGACAACCGAGTTCACTAATTCATTCTCTAGATACCCTCTCTGTCTTTCTGGAAGACAAAGGAGGAAGAAAGGGGAGGTAGGGAAAGAGGAAAAAAAAGCCCTGAACCCACCCTCCAAGGGAGAAGACCGCCCTTTCCCTTTTCATAGGTTTCTTTTAAGACTGGGAATCAATACTTCCCTGTTTCTTGCAGTAATTTTACCAGACAACGCTAGGCTCTTCCTACCACAATGCCCACTGCATTGGCACAATGCCACTCTTGCAGAGATGGAGCAGGGCCTTGGTGGGCATTCTGTCAAACAAGGATGCTTGGAACACAGAAAGCCTAATACTGTCAAGTGATCTGACAGCTGACATCCACGGAGCTATCTACCAGGATCATTAGAAAAAGAGTACTACTAACGGAGTCACAAGTGTGCTCCCACAAAGGTACAGAAATTCACCCATACAAGCAGGGTAAAGGGCCAAAAATGTGGCCATTAGTTTTCAAGTTCTCCTTATCCCATTCCCCAAAATGTACATTAAGGTTGTCTTTGGCTCCTTATGGTACAGACTACATAAGCTGTAATGCTTACTGCTTCTGCTGCAAATACAAACCACATACACCTCAGCTCAAAGTATTCTTCAAGCAGTACAGACCACAGGATTGCTTCTTTCTAGGCTCGAAGTATTTGCTTTGTAGTTGCAGCACTTGTTCCAGTATCATCACTTACTTGGGTTAACCACCATCTCGTACTACCAGGCTAGCACCCAGTCTCCCCACATTTTAGACAGACTTCACAAGTTAAACTCATTGGCAAGTTTATTCCATACCTATGTGATGTAGGGGGAAAAAAAACCCAAAACAGACAGTCCCTGACTTAGATATTGAAACAAAGTTACATTGCAAAGCAGGAACACAGAGCTAACATTTTTTTTTGGACATCACTATCAACCTTAACTTTACTATGCCCATTTGTAGCAAATCACCTGTCAGGTAAAGCTTCTTCAATGTTGTCATCTAAAACAAAAATAGCAGAGGGAGAAGAGTGGTGAAAATTTGCCCATCTTTCCTATCGAGTTATGTTCCAGGTACGTGTTGCTTAGCACCACCAGCAGAACAGCACAAATGCACTTCATACGTAGAGAATTAATTTCCCTGTTTGTAACCATTCTTAATTACAAAGCCTTGTGAAACTTTTACGTTTTACCCAGTGCCTAAGTAGCAATGCCAACAGAAAAGTGAAATGAACTACCTGGATTCCAGCTGTGACACGTTAACCTCTTACATTAAGGGAACAATTTTAAGTAAAGTCACAGGTGACAATACAAACAGTTTCCTCTGGAAACCTAGGAGGTGACTCTTACCTCGACAGTACTCCATGAGGATGAGCACCTCCCAAACATTATCACTTAGCGAGTTGACAGCGCAGTCCAAATAGCTCACAATGTTCTTGTGCCCAGATAACTCTTTCTGGGAAAGAAAATGCACATTACGCTTCAGTACTGAGAAAATTAAGAGAGATTTTCAGTTACCACTGCAGCACTGCAAGAAATTACTTTTGTTTGGGAACCAGACGTACTGACCAAACTGTGGTATCAAATACGTATTTGAAAAATTCCTTCAGAAATTATTCACGCACCAACCCTAAAGCCAGCGTTAGTTTCTGGGAGTACTGGTGGAAACTCAGGACCACAGGATCAAAAGCGAGAGTCGTCCAGAAACACTGGAGAGGCATTTGATGTGTGTACACTACAAACTGACACTTTCTCCAGTTCCAAGTAATGGCCTTCCTACCATAATGGTGATTTCTCTCTTGCAGACGTTGAGGTCCGGCACGTTATTCACGCACATTCGCTTCAGCGCGCAGCGGGTCCCGCTGGGGGTGCGTACCAGAAACACAGTTGAGAAGCCACCTGGAAAACACGAGTGCAAAAAGAAGAAGCTGCTTGAGTTTGTCAGTATTCCTCTAGTCGACATCACTACATACTAAGGATGAGCAACAAAGGCTATGTCAGTCATTGAGTGACAAGTAACAAACACTCCAGAAGTCAAGTATTTGTTACCTCTACCCGTTTCTCTTAAACCAAGTATTCACGACAAAAACATTGAAGTCTTACTATTTTCTTACAACATTACATGAAAGCATTAGAAAAGCATTTTCATATTCAATGAATTCATAAAGCACAGAACAACTATGTATTGAGATATCAACCCTTAAGTACTTTCAGAGTCATTCAAAAACCTGAATCAAGTCAAAGTATATGAAATTCCCTAAACCAACATTCTAATATATAAAAAGTAAAATATTAAGAAAAAGTCTTGAGAGATACTGAAGAAGTCATCTGACTTTTCAGGTTAACCTCAAAAGCCTCTCTCGAGCCCCAGAAAAAGCAATCAGCCCTAAAGAAACATTTTTATTTCAACCACACTGAATGTGCAGAGTAGAATTAAGCATTTTCCCACAACCAGTCCCATCAGGAACATTCATAGTCCAACAGTGGCATGAACTGGGAACCACATAGTTGAGCTCACTTCCCAGTATGAGGGCTTTTTTCTCTCTTCACTGGTAAGGAAGAATCAAGGAAGCAGGAAATATACACACAAGTGAAACAATCTACACAGAAAGTACTTCCCAATGCTCGGGAAACCAAAGTGAAAACCAACGCTCTGCTGTTTTATCTGCCTCCTGTTAGTCCTGCCTGCTGCTCAAGGAGGCCACACTGGCATCACCTCAAGGCTCACACGCACAGCTTTCCCACAGTTACAGGAAATCCACCTCACAGGAGAGCTCATGTAAATCCCTGCTTTTCTTAATGGACTGCTGTCTGATCGAAAGTCAACCAGCACCACGGGAACTTTGTACTAGGGCAGGAGCTCAGGTACACCACCAGGACAGAAATACGTAAATTAAAACAATTAACTACTCAGTTAATCGGGCAGCCAATTGAAATGCACACCTTTCATGGTACCTGGCAGCATCCGCAAGCCATGTTTATGAAGTATAAAGCACCTCATTTGATGCAAGTCTCATGTGCTCAAGCAAACAAGCACATAATCACTGCCACTCAAGAAGCCAAGTTTCACTAAAGAATTTCTCTTGAAGATTAAATATTTATTATTTTTTAACTTAATTCTCATTTAGTCAAATGACATGCTAGGCTGTCAAAGCAGAATTACTGCCAAGTTTAATTCAACGGCCTCACCCTAGTTTATATAGGGCCTTCGCAAATAATTCACAGGACACCCACTCTTAACAGCTCAAGTTCTAATGCTGAACTCCAGCTGGGACTGAAATGATCCAAGAGGGCTCCCTAACACCAGCCTGGGGAATTCTGTCAGAGTGCTGTGCAGACCTTCGTTAGCACAAGTTTTTGTACTAGCCTCACAATAAAACTATTTGGTTTTTAAGCACCAATATTTGACCAAAAAGATAAAGCAGTACTCAGGTAAAACACAAGAGTCATGATTAGAAGATAATAATAATTTCTTGACTTTTTAACCAATTTGAGAGCCTTGAAATTCTCTCTGACTAGCAAGAGGACAAAACAGAACTCCAGATTTCAAGTTTCTGTAACAACTGTTCCGATGTAAGCTGAGCAGACATAACTGGGTAAAAACCATCAGTGGAAAGTAACAAAAAGCCCCTAAACCCTCAGCCAAGTGCTGCTCTTGCCATTAGGTGGCGATATCAGCCAGCAGTTGAATCCTAGGGAGTGTAAAAGCCTGGTCCTGGTTTTGGCAAGAAGCAGATCCCTGACCTTGAATGGTTTTCCATCAGTAAATACCACCGCTATAAAAATCCTTTCCTCCAAGAGTCAAGTGGCACAACCCCGAGCAAGATCCGACTGGGTGAACTATCCTGATATCAGCCCACGGGTTTTCTCACTGCTCCCCTTCCCGTTCTCTCCCTCATCACACTGGGCTGTATGGAACTCAGTTGCTGTCTGGTGTTAAACACAAAAAGGAGCTTCATCTCTTTCAGTCTTTTATTTCCACCAAAGTCACTCGAAGTTTAAATCCTCAGAAGTTACACAGGAGAGCCACATGGCACTTTTCCCTGGAATGCTTCGTAAGAAGCCTTTCTACAGCATCTACAGTTATGTAAGCCAATAGATACTTAGCAGAATTAAACTCCTTTAAAAGCTCACGCCTCTTTCTTACCTTTCTTTCCTTGAACTGTCTCTTTCTGTCACCTTATCTATGCACTTTTGGGATCTTATTATCAGCTAACCAGCAATGATTTGGGCTTTTTCTGGGCTGGGTTTTTTTGTTCCTTTTTTTAAAATGCAATTCTACATCAGTCATGTGTGGTTTTTTCCTACGTGTATTCAAGGTCAACCTTGACTAATTTCACAGGCCTCAACATGCCATTTACACTTCACCATGTTACATTCCTGAAACTCCAACCAGGAAACAGTGGAGCTGTCAGAATTCTAAGTATCCTATTTGCTTTCTCAGGTAGAACAAAATAAGGCTGAAAAATCTTCCAGCAACTTTACCATCTTTCAGACTGCTGAGAGCCATTTTGTGGAGACCGTCTAAACGCATATTAACAAAGATATTCTGAAGAAAGCTACACATACTATGTATATAGAGACAATAAGGTTTTTTAAATTGTACAATTTTTTTGAAACATATATAAGCACCAAATGTTGTTTCTCCAAGCAGTGAATCCCTTGACTATTTATTCAAATCTCAGACAAACAGTACAGAGCTTCAGGCACAGAAGGATTTTACCTCTATAGTAACACACAGCAACCACTAACCACATCTGTAAAAGCTGAACCAGGAATGGCAGCTATTACAGTATAAATGGTTCCTTAAAAATCCATTAAAACTTGGCTGTTTTGGAGAGCTGACTGAGTTTTTCGCATCCACTTCCATTCAGACAAATAAATACTCAAAAATATGTTTTGATAAAGCTAACAATTATATACAAGTATATTTTCAGATATAGTATTTACACCTGTTTTTTCTGTACATTTCAAAACCTGAAAGGAAGGAAGAAATAAATGTGTAAAAAACCAGATCCTAGTTGTTCTCATGTGCCTATGCAATGTGGACAGTTAGGTATTTAGGAACTTCCTCAACAACTCAATATAATCTCGGGTTCAGGAGGACAGTTTTTAAAGACACGAAGCCTTGGAGCTGTGAGCCCTAAGACAGGTCCCAAGGCCAACATGACTTCCTCCATTACAGCACAGTTCCACGCTGGCTTTACAGTCCCTGTGGAAAGCTGTTCTTAATACAGCTCAGTGTAAAGCTGTTGTTAACAAAGCCCAACAACAACCTAAAGGATAGTTTATTTCTAACTTGAAGCCTGCTCCCAAGACAGGCTCTCAGCCTCACGTGACCTCGGTCAGGAGATAGCCCTGTGTTCCTCCCCACAAAGCTAGAGAAACAGGTTCAAGTGCAATTATTTCCCTGTGACCCATCTTCCCACACACACCCTGCTAACCCTCTTTTTCCCCAATTTTGCAACAAAACCGCTATCCATCCGCATGCTAATTTTCTTTAAAATACCAGGTCTGGCTTTTTGGCATTCCAGATACTCTCCCATACAATGATAATTTCAGTACATTTACCTGTGTTCTGAATAAACTTCTGCACTTAACAACACTTGCACTGCTAACTTACTGTGAGAATCACTTGATGCCAGGGCCACTTGTACATGTCTGCTCCCTGTTAATTCCAGAGACAGATCTTCAAGATCAGGCTGACCTGGAGCCAGAGCCCATCCCGCTCCAGAAGTGACCCACCTCCCAGAACTGCATAGCATTCCAAGCACCACAGTTGCAAGCCCAACACACTGAAGAGAACTGTTTTATGGACTATGAATCCACTTAAAATACAGAATAAGACCAGTTCAAGCACAAACGCCCGGCAAACAGGCTCCAGCAATACCAACAAATAAAACCTTACTGCAAGTCTGTAATGACGGAGAGAAGTTAAGACCTTATCAAATGTTTTAAGCATCTTTCTTCCAGGGGAAAAAACAAACAAACAAAAAACCCAAACACCCCATCCCCGCCCCAACTCTGACCTCTATAGTTTATGTGGTACTCAGACACAAAAGAAACCAGCGTCCAAAAGCAAAGGACGTTAAAAAGAAACTCCAAAAAGAATAAGTCCCTCTCCACAACAAAAGCACAACCTCAAGAAAAAGAGCTCTTCATATCCCATCCACTTTTGTATGGACACTGGCAAAGGCCCTTTTTCAACTAGCATAAAACAATATATCCATGTGCTATTTTACCAGGAATTCGGAGTCAGCTCCTTTCTGCCACAGTTGCAGGCAAACCCATGCCAAGAGCTGTTTCTGGCAGCTCAGTTTTGATCCCATCTTCATGTCGTGTATAACACACAGAGGCATTCTGGGTCTCACGAGTCCTTCCAGGACCAACATATGCTGCTATGGTGCCACAGAGCCCCCTCTTCCATCCTGCTGCTCCATTTCTCTTGTGGTGTGCTGCTACAACATCCATAACTCTCTATGTCCGTTGGCATCCTATTGGGATAGCTTCACTTGTACAAATTCTCAGAACCTTCCCCCTCCCCATAAGGACAGCAGTCCTTGCCTCTTACCATACACAGAAACACCTGAGTTTTGTGTAGGAAATATTAATATAATTCTTGAAGCTATAAAGCTTTCTATCTGTTTTTGACAGCAAAACTTCTAAAAACATACAGAATTCAAACATTTGAATTTCTCATCAGATTCCAAACTCTGTGTGATTGGTGAGGGGGTACCTTTTAATAGAAACTTATAATGTCTTTTTCAAGCCTTAAGAAAAATTTTTGATGAAATGTTTTGGTTTTGTCACAAGTTCCACCGGAGAAGGAAGCCACAGTTCTTCTTTCCCATTCTTGAAGCACCTCTGCATGAGAAGATGAGGGGATGTCCTATTACTAAAGGTCTGTTTTCCAGCAGGGCAACACAAATTCCTGCAGCAGCTGGTAGGTACCTCACACGATACGCCAGCTTCCAGAATGTGGGCTGAGGAGCATCCAGTGTTCACCATCGCAGAGCACTGCCACACTCTGCTCGCTCCAACACCACCGCCTCAGTGCCCTAGTCACTGCCAGCCCTGAGCATTCCAGACCCCAGGAAGGTGCCATACATGCCCTGCCCACAGCCCCACTGTAAGTAACACCTGAGTGTGTGCTCACTGCCCGGAGAGCAATAGAGAGTGCCCTTCCTGCTGCATAAAGGCAGCATTAACTAACACCGGTCATACCTGCACATCCACCTTTCTGCACACCTACATCTACGCTTTTGTGCGCGTGCACGTGTGCATGGATATTTTTAGTAAAGCTTACCCTACGAGCCTCAGTCATGAATACAAGGCTCTGAGACACAGCTCCATCTGGAAGAAGATTTGACAGATGTTGCTCCCAAGCTCAAGAACTCAGCATTCCCCAAACCAAGAACAGAAATAGCTCCCCACTTCTAAAATACTCCATTTCTACACACACATTTCAGAGTTCAGTACTTCTCCATTTTATTTTAAGCATGCAGACAACGCATTCCAAGGGACACACCACTGCTCCCTTTCCCACTGCCCACACAAATTCCCACCATGTAACAAGCTGCCTATCAGGGCTAGTTTAGACAAGTAGCACTGTTTCCCTCAAATCGGCATCCGCTCCTCTGGCAGCACTGGGAAAACAGCAGCTGTGAATCACATCCCAGCAGGACATCACCGTGCAGCCACAGCAGGCAGGTCTGCCTCGCACACCTCTGCTAATGGCACTATTACCCTGCCACAGGCAGGTCTGCTCAGACTCCAGTTCTCCTAGCATCAGCTGCAGGCCAGCCTCACAAAAAGGCTCTGACAGAAGCACCAGAGACTGCCGGGGCATCCAAGACACTTAAGTTACTGAGTGAGCTGGGAAAGCTGAATTAAGGTCTGCTATAGACGTTTGTGAAAAGTTTCTGTATTTATTAACACCCATGCACCTGACATGCCCAGGGGCAAAACTGGAGATGCTTAAGACTTGGCCTAGTGAACAGCAAAAGGAACAGAGCTCTGTGTCCTTCAGTACAGCCCATCGTCACCCCACCCGCTTCTCGGCGTCCAGGTGACTTGCTAGCCATGTTTGACTACTGCTTCCATGGCATCTTCTGCATGACAGCCTTGGCTACCAGAGAAACAAAACCCACCAATTTCCTAATGCAGACAGATTTCCTAACACACTTGCAATTCCTGCAGTAATCTAAGTTTAAGGAAGATGAAAACAGATTGACTAAATAGCTGATTTAATGCATGCTTAAAAAAACAAACAAACCAACCGAAAAAAACAAAGCATTTGATACACCCTGCAAGGAATGCAGACAAAACATGGTATTTCTTAGGGTAAAGCTGATGCCTTCTCATACTGTGGCTGGAAAAAGACCAAAAACCTCTCTGTATTTCAATCTTTAATCAAGCTGCTTGAGAGTTAGTCAGAACCATTCTACTACTTTCATGTATTACATCATCACTATCTCTTGCTGTTCACTGGAAAAAAAAAACAACCGAATGCATTTACCTCTACAACTATATTTAACAGAAGCTTGTATTTAAGTCAATTAATACTTCCTTCCTGTCTATAAGGAAAGGACCACAGAACATGACCAGCACGTCACCAACAGTTCAATTTACTGACTGTGAAAAATAATGTTAACCTCTATTTATTCATATGTGCTTTTCACGAGAAAGCTTTTCAACTTATCCAAGACATTGATAAGACACATACAATGAGCATCCACTAGCACAGTTTACAAAAAAAATCCCAAAACCTAAAAACTTTGAACAGCAGTTTTATCTTTTACATGTCTTCCCTACCTCGTGTCTTTGTTCACTGAACTCAGCTCCAGCTGTAGTTTGCTCTGACCTGAAAACAGAGTGAGTTGGAAAACCACAACAATGACATGATCTGTACATACAGGCTCGACAAACACAGAGTTTGCCATTCTACAATGGTGAGGTTAGGAGCATGAATTCATTTCATTTTACAGATGAATTTCAAATGTCATTTGCTATGTTATTTTTTTTTAATAAAGCTTGATTTTAGATCCAGTATAATCAAAAAATCAAATAGTCACAAAATAGTTAAATCAGTACGTAGACATTATATAGCCAATATGGAACCACCACAACTTTTTTGGAACTGAACTCAATTCTCATACCATATAGTTACCAACCAGTTAAGGAAACAAACACCTTTTCTTTACCAAACTCTTACTCGCTCTCTAGCTGGTCCTTCATTTTCCTTGAAATCACTGCTTTAAATGTGATTTCAACGTGGAAGGCCAGGATTATGAAGCAAAGCAGAGCTCTCCAACCTCCCCCATGACTAACCGTGCACTGAATGCCCCCGAGCTGCCGTGGCACAGGAACAAGGCCCCGCACACAGTGCCCGGCTCCGGCCCAGCGGCTGCTTCACGGCGTCCTGGACCAGTGCCACCTCTGGCTGCCACACAAAGACAAGAGCCACCAGGCTGTGCAGACACAAACCAAGCCGTTTGTAATGCCAGTGGCACTTCAGACTGAGGCAGATGTCACAGGAAGATTCTCTGGTTTCCTCCTTTCCTAAGGCATCTTACACATATAAATTAGTAAGATGAAGCCCATCTCTTCACTGCCAGGAAGAGCCTACAGCCTCACTCACCTTCGCATCTGAGCGTAATTCACTGACCATTTCATCCAGGAGCATGACCAGAACTAGACTGACTGGCTGGAATTAGTGCTAAAATACCCAATATGAATAATTAAGAAGGATTTTCACTATCTGACCTCATATTCTTTAGCTGTCTGCAAATACTGGTTTATGTTTAAACTCTGGCATACAAAAGCAGTATCCTAAGATACAGACTTCCCGGTGTAAGAACAACAGGGGATCAGTAAACTTTAAGAGCATGGTATCTGAGATCCAACCTGCTTACACCAATAAATAGAATTATAAACCATTTTAGGCAATAATACTTCCTTGGCACCTGCATGGGGACAAGCAGTTCTTGAACCTCTATCTGGTACATGCTGAATATATTTGAATACTTCAAATTGCATATAAAGCATCTCTTAAGACTTTGTAGCACTTCTGTGCTTGGGATTCCAAACTTCTCAATGTAACATTTAACAATTTTAAAAGATACACTGAAATTTCATAGCAGTCTAAGCAGCTTGATAATTTTAAATAAACACGCTATGCTGCAATGGCAACAGGATTTGAAATATCAGAGTCAAGATTATCAAAATCATTTCATACCTCTCATACACCGCCTGTGTTTCGAGAAGGAGCCAGTCAACAGCGGTAACTCAGAACAAGGCAGTTACTTATTAAATGGACTGAACTGGGAACTCATGGGTTTGGGCAAGTCTCAGGAAATGGAAGTGTTAGGACCTAACTAACATCTAAACTCAAAGATGTCCTTGAGCAAAAGCCTCCTCTTAAAAAGGCAGCTATGCAATTTGATGTCCGTTTAACAAAACGGCGAGTCGTAAGAAAGGCATAAAATGTTTAATGGAGAAATCAAGTATTTCAAGAAAGCACAAAGCTGGGAGGATTATACTGCAAAGCCACACCAAGATTGAAGGAACTTGAAGACTACCGGACTAAACCAAGTAAGATGCAGCACATTGCTTCCTTTTGAGTTGCCAAAATAATATAAGCTTGCTTTTCTATCTTCAGACTGCCTAAGAAGCCTCTGGACAGCTCCTTCTGGGATCAAATACTCCTCCTGCTGCTTCCACAAGTTCTCATGAAGTAAAAGCCAGGTGATAATCCATCTAAACTCACCTCAAGTTCAAGGTCTCAACTCTATAGACGCAGACTGTGCTACTGAACTCTACGGAGAGGTAGCAAGGCGCAAAGGTTGCAATTATTTCATTTGCTTTTCTCCAAACAATTTATTTTCCTGCACATCATGCACAAACCAGAACTGACCCTATGTCTAATGCTGACACACAAAATTTGTGTGTAATTTGAGTAAATGTCATTCACTCTTCCTATTCTAGTCTCATGAACACACATTGTATTCAGGTCAGCTTCTTATGCATACATGTCAGCAGAGTATAATTTAGTGCCTTACATTCTCTAATGATCTATTTGCTCTGCACCACTTTTATAGTTATATGCAAGTTAATTATCCAGAACAAGAAAAAACTTGTTTAGCAAGAATTTCTCTAAATAAAAGCACATTCAGTTTTTCAACCTGCAGGAATTCCCAAAGAACATAAGAAAACGTCATATTAATCACTGACTTCCAAAGCTACTTTTTTGTTTCATAAGAGGCAAAACGCTGCAACAATTACTCATTACAACTGCTACTGAAAGACAAGATCCACAGATAAAAATCACAGCCTGAGTAACAAATTTTAAAAAATGAGTCAGTTCAACAGAACTGAAATCAACCAGGAATGGGACCATTCCTATGTTTTGGTACGTAATTGGTAGAGACTTGCTTATTGAAGTTTCTAGGCACCACAGGATCATCCATTAAAATAATGTGCAAGTTTGGAAGGAAGCCCAACATATACATGACTCCGAATAAAATCTCCGCAAGCCCTGTAACATCAGACTTCCTATCTTAGCTTTGTGTGCGGCAATTAAGGCACATAAGGGATGAGGAAGAAACCATCACAGAGCCAGGATGTTCCAAACTCTACCCACATCTCTTGTACAGACTCGTATGACTCGGGGCAAATCCCTTCATCTTTGTTTCTCCATCTGTGGAGTAATGACTCTCCCAAGAGCAATGTGATGCTCTTCACAGCAATACCAGTTTTGACACCTCTTGAAGAGCAAGATAAAGACTGCTCAGAGGTATTCACTCTCACTTGAGTCTCTATTATCATTTCTTAAGTACTTTCACCGCTAGCCTCAGAAGCAAAGCAGACCTAATGACCAGCAAGGCTAAGGGAAGACTATCCTACCTTTACAGGGAGAACACTCCAAGTCTGCCAATTTTCAGTTTCTCTCGACAAGAGTGCTTTAACACCTGGGTTCCTGCTGCTCAAGGACAAAGCAGCATGTTTTCTGCTATCAGACCAGAAGAAGTATTCCCTATTTCATTACAATAGTCCCTTAGGATCAAAGTTTTTTGTTTGGTTTTTTTTTTTTCCGTTGGCAACCTCCACTTTTCTGTTTTCCTCCACCCTGCTTCTGTTCAGAGACCCAGTTTCACAGATGAACCCATCCATATCCGAGACATCCCACTGGAACTAGAAAAAAGTAACCAACCCAGACAAGCGAGAGCAAAGAACATGTGAATGTGGAGAGGAAGGGAAAGGTTCCTACCGTCTTAACCGGGAGACAAACACTCAAAGAGACTGAAACCCATTCCCAAGACAACCAGGAAAGCAGGATGAGAGGAATTCACGCTCCTTTCTTGTCAGCGGCTAGACAATGATGCAGAGAAACACAGACCCTCTCCTTGGAGCAGAGCAGGGGTTTCGTGCTCACCATGTGTCTCCAGCCGCCGGAGGAGAAAACGCAGGACAAGCCGCCTCTGCCGCAGCGCGACAACAGACCAGAGATGACGCGACCTGCACTGGTACGCTGCTGCTTGGCACCGCTGGGACCTGCAAACTACCCTCAGACTGCCAGCTCCAGGTATCACCCATAGGCAAATATCCCAAACACATCAGCAAGCAGCTGCTCATCCAGCATATTAACAGTTTTTAAACTAAGCCTGTGAACATAAATGAGGAAAACCTACCATTTCATAATAGATGCTTGTAAATCTAACAGTTTCTTAGGAAAAGGACAGCATCTGAAGCAATCAAGTTACAATCAGGTGAGTGATTGACCCTGCCTGTGTTCCAGGTTAGTCCCCAAGGTGTCACCCACCTCTCACACTCTGCCCTTTGGCAGGCACAGAGCATTCATCGTGTCAGTTAACACAGCTCTGCTTACAAACACCAACTCCTTCGACTGTGGCAGCCTGCTTAGCTAGACTATTACAGAGGCAAAAAATAGCTACAGCAAGTAAAATATAGCACAAGGTTAAGGAATCAGGAGAATGAAGGCAAACAAAACACTGTAAACCAAAGCAACGCCAGAGACAAGCAGCATGACCTAACTGAGCACCTCCAACACCTTACCTCTGAACCAGAGGTGAGATCTATTCAGCTGCAAGTGAGACACCCATCAAAGAGCACGTGTGCACATTTACAGAGCAAACCAACATCTACAGCTGGAAAGGCAGCTGAGCTCACCAAGTTAACGTGCTTATGCAATACGACATGCTCATTCTTCCCTGCTGCAAAAGCCAAGCGGGCCTGTGACTGCGCTGCTCCCTAGACGCTGAGCCCCATCCCTGGTGTTAACTTCAGTTCTCCAGGCACCGAACCACAGGAACCCTTCGCTGTGGGTAACATACGGGTTACCGACTGACAGCTCTGCTGCTACACTAACAACAGCCCAGAGAAACACATATCCTCTTCCCACAATTACTGGTTCCTAGTTAACATATGTCTGAAAAAGAATTCTACTGCTTTTAGTCAACAATTTTTATTTTCCATGCTGACATGCAAAACACTGAGATTTAATAAAAAAAGAAAAAATAACTTTTCAGTTAAACCAGTAAAACACACCAAAAAACCTTTTAAGATCCTGCACAGCTTCTTTCAAAGCTATGCCACGTCCTTCTCAGACACAGCTAACATAACCTCCATTTTTCCATGCTGCCTTACCCTGTGAGGGTGTCCAGGAGCTTCCTCCTGCAGCACATCTGCACACATACCCTCCCCTTACGACTACTGTAACATTAGGACACTTTACCAAAATGCATCTGCAAAGAAAAAGGCAAGTAGATGGCACGTGCATTGGCACATCTGTCTTTCCTCAAAATTTGGCAAAGGAAGGATGGCTTAAGTTTGTGTGTGATATTAACATGATACTGCTACAAATCAAGTTCCCTCTCCTGTAACCATCTGACTCTTGGCCACCAGCCTGAAAACTTAGCTCACAATTACTAGATTCCCAAGTACTTCCTCTTTATTTAACTACTTCTGGCCACACAAAAATTAAAGGGATAAATAACATGCTTGAAAAAGAACATAACTGCGTGCAGTTAACAGAGGTGTAACATGACGCGTCCATGTACACACGATGCAGGAAGGAGCGTCCGCAGGGCATGCAAGGACTAATAACTGGATAACCGAAGAGCATTAGACCACGTGTCCTAAGAGCTGAACTTGGCCCTAGCTGTACAATAGATGCCTCTGTCAGCCTACAGATGTTTCCCAACCTGTTCATTTCTCCACCCATGTCCCAGAGGCACACAAGAGCTCTGGAGAGCACAGCAAGAGCAACTGTTCTGCCCAAGTGCCACCACAGTGGTCAGCACACCAGATGGGTGACTAACTGAACTGAGTTAGAGCTTTCATTCTGTGCGCTACGCTGTATGAAAACAGACCTTTACCCGCATGTTGGTGTAAGACAAGGATCACAAACATATCCCCAAACTGCTTTTGGTTTGCCTGCTCATTACACAGAACACAGCTACATCCTGCACTAGCCAAACAACGCTCCTTTTTCACACTGTGAGCTGCCTTCATGAGGCTCGGGAAGTCCCAAGAAAATCCCCATGCACAACAGCACAGGCTCCCCATCTTTCACCACCCAGAAACCAAAAGCTGGTCTAGGATCTCAGCACCTGCAAGTCTGAAGATACACTAGATGTAAGGCAGCCGTGACTGTTCTGGGGAGCGCACAAGAGCTTCATGTGCATTGTATTATACTTTCAGCCAAAACAGAAGTCAGTTTCAAGTACTCACTCTGCTTTTTCTCCCTCATATCTTGAACTGGAACAAACCATATCTGCTACTCCAATATTAGCAAAGCAAAACTGTTTGAGACAGAGTAACAGGCTTGACCTTTACAGTCATGTGCAAACAGATTCAGAAATGTTACACTCTGGAAAAAAATCGACATGACCAAACCCAATTCAAATTCCACAAGTTAGCTTTCCAGACAGCCTTCCAGCTCATAATCCACCTAACAACTGAACTAGATTACAACTGAAAATAAAACAGCAGCTTCTGCAGAGCAGCAAGTCACATACAATAACCAAATTAATGAAGACCAGTACTGTACATGTCAGCTTGCCTCACAGGAGAAGAACCCTGAACTAAGTGTATTCATACACACCTGCCACAGAAATAAGCTCTCCCAGAGTTAAAAACTGGGACCACACCTCATGGAAACACTTGGAAGTACTAAAGTTCACAGATCCATTACAACAGCACCTCTCTCAATTTACCTCTCCAGAACAAAGAACAACAAACAAGCCCCACCTTGACAGCAGATGAAGCAGTGTCGGCTGTACAGAAGCCTGCTTCTGAATTTACAGCAGCTACTGGAGCTGCAAATCTTCACAATACCTTGCTCTAGAGACCAAAAATTATGGTATGAGAGGTTAATTGAGGTGGGTGTTAACAAAAGCAAAGAGAACCTTATGCACAACACAAAGTTTGTTTATTTGGATTACGAACTGAACTGCTATTGCTGAGACATAAGGTAGGAAAAACAAAAACCACAACAGAACTTTCAAGACTACCCTAATTTCAGGAGAGATTTGGAAGAACTTAAATACAACAGCACAACTATCTACAAACGCACAGCACAAGAGCTCACAAAACAGGACCTGGATTCCTCTCCATTAAGGTGACTTTTTTCTTAGGCCTTGACTAAAATAGTATGAATGTAAGAGGCAAACCAAATCACAAGAGGTATCAAGTACTTGCAAAGACTGCACACAATCAAAGTAGCACAGTAGAGCTCACAAGTAGCTCATTCCTTCACTAGTATAAGAGACTGGAGGAATGGTTGACTGGCTCAAAACAACCAGGTGGGAAGTGTGTGGGATAACAGGGTGAGCTCCGCATAGGTGGGGCGGCCACTGCTCCCCCCTGACCCCTTGAGGCTCTTTCAGCCTCTGGTCCACACCAAAATGAAAGTGACTGATCCCCTCCCTTACCCAAAATGACAGAGACTGACCCCCTCCCTGCCCCAAAATGGCAGACACTGACCCCCTCCCTGCCCCAAAATGGCGGACACAGACCCCCCGCTCCCTTACCCAAAATGGCGGACACTGACCTGCTGCTCCCTTACCCAAAATGGTGATGACTGACCNCTACTGGAGCTGCAAATCTTCACAATACCTTGCTCTAGAGACCAAAAATTATGGTATGAGAGGTTAATTGAGGTGGGTGTTAACAAAAGCAAAGAGAACCTTATGCACAACACAAAGTTTGTTTATTTGGATTATGAACTGAACTGCTATTGCTGAGACATAAGGTAGGAAAAACAAAAACCACAACAGAACTTTCAAGACTGCCCTAATTTCAGGAGAGATTTGGAAGAACTTAAATACAACAGCACAACTATCTACAAACGCACAGCACAAGAGCTCACAAAACAGGACCTGGATTCCTCTCCATTAAGGTGACTTTTTTCTTAGGCCTTGACTAAAATAGTATGAATGTAAGAGGCAAACCAAATCACAAGAGGTATCAAGTACTTGCAAAGACTGCACACAATCAAAGTAGCACAGTAGAGCTCACAAGTAGCTCATTCCTTCACTAGTATAAGAGACTGGAGGAATGGTTGACTGGCTCAAAACAACCAGGTGGGAAGTGTGTGGGATAACAGGGTGAGCTCCGCATAGGTGGGGCGGCCACTGCTCCCCCCTGACCCCTTGAGGCTCTTTCAGCCTCTGGTCCACACCAAAATGAAAGTGACTGATCCCCTCCCTTACCCAAAATGACAGAGACTGACCCCCTCCCTGCCCCAAAATGGCAGACACTGACCCCCTCCCTGCCCCAAAATGGCGGACACAGACCCCCCGCTCCCNCCCTCCCTTACCCAAAGTGGCAGACACTGACCCCCTCCCTTACCCAAAATGGCAGACACTGACCCCCTCCCTTACCCAAAATGGCAGACACTGACCCCCTTGGCAGTGACTGACCCCCTCCCTTACCCAAAATGGCAGAGAATGACCCACAGCCTGCAGTAACCCAGACCTGTCGAAAGGTTTTCTCCAGGAGAAAGTCAAGCTGACCCCCAGAGAGGGTAAATGAGGAGAAAGCCACTGACCCTCTGTGGGTTAATGACCAGTTTGTTAGTGAACCTCCTGAGAATTTGGTTGTTTCTCTGCACACCACCCAGAAGGAATCAAACTACCTTCCCCTAAACCTGCCAAGTGGGCTGGGGCTTTACAACTGGTTCGCCAGTAATGACTCCAAGAGGGTGCACTGTTAAGATAAACGATAAAAGGGAGCATGCCATTTCCAGTTTTATAAAGGTTTGTTCACTTTTTCTCCCTACTGAGAGGCCGCTTTTCACAGAAAACCATGCTTTAGCAACCATATTTACTAAACAAAGCAAACATTCTATTACACAAAAATTAACTAATGAACTTAGAAGTACTTAATGAAGCACCTAACTAATGAACTTTACACCAGTTGAGTGGCTTTATCCCTGCCTCTCTAGTCCTAGACACAAGGTCACTCGGAAAAGCAACAGCCTCCTAAGCTACAGCAGCAGAGGCTCAACACCACACAGCTCTGGACTCACCGCTTTATCAGCCTGGACGATAAAAAACAAACCAGTGTACCCACTATCACACAACTTCTTTCCACATATACCAGGGCAAAGGAAAGTCACAGCACGAGAGCAGTAATGCGTCGTCATGTTCACTCTTTGCTGTCCAGAGCTGAAGAGCTACTTCACATCCCCTTTGGGTACCTCTGGGAGCAAGGGGCACACAGAACTACCCACTTCTCCTTCCAAGTGCCTGGCACCTCACCTCCGCGCTCCTCAGCAATGCACTGGCTGCCAAGAGGGTGAACTGCTGTGGGGGAACACCACACAGCACTGTTTTATTTTTGTAAGATGCAACAGCATATATCCCACAACTCCATTAACCAACTCGAATGAAAACAAAAAGCAGATGATGACTGTCTTTCCCTGTCCACAAATCAGATTCCAAACCAAGTCAGTCAAGTTTGAGAAAGAAGCTGGAGAGCCCACTGCCCTTTTTTTTTTTAACAGCTGTAATCGGCTCTTTCTTGCTTCATCTGCACTTCTTAAAAACATAGTCATATACTCAATTACAACACTTCCCATAACCTCTTTGGTCTGCTCATGGTACAAAGACAACGTAGAACCTGGCAAAGTTTATTTACTCAGTTTAAACACCTCAAGCCCTGCCAAGCAATCAAGACAGTAAGACAAATGAGCATCTTGCAATGCCCACCTTTACAGTATACTGAAAAACCACTCTTACTGCAGTTCTTAAGCAAAAAAAGACTTACTGAAGTCTAAGTCAAGGCAAACAATTAAGTAAGTATTACCACTGTGTCAAGCCACAGCTTTCCATCTCCTCCCCACATAAGACAAAAATATTTTGGGAACTTGGTAATTTTCACTTCCCTTTTCACTCTTCGTAACATAAACTGTTTTGCATTGACATTTTAGATCAATTTAAAAGCATGTTTCATACCTGGCCACTTCCAGTTTGCTGCAATTTCTGAACTGTAAAGTTGTTTTCAATACTGGAGTTGCCACAACTGGAGTTTCCCATGCACCACCTGTACCTTTCAACAGAGAACTCCCCATATTTTTATCAGATTTCACTTTCCAAACTACAGCTGCATTGCCAATACTCTGGTTCAACAAAAAGATAGAAAAACAAGGCTTTCACTCTGTATAAGTCACTTATTCCACATATTTCTACCTTGCCCTTAAAATGGACAGGAATTCATTTTCTACATCAAACCTTAAACCAAATTAACTGCTTTTCCCCCCATCTCTGAGAAATAAAAAAGTAAAAACACATACCTCCATCCAGCAACATACTGACCATTAGGTCAAGGCCAAGAAGACATCACAGAATAGCTGTGCTTAGAACAACAGAAACCACCTAACAGCCTAATAACTACAGCTCTTCAACTTTACACCTTCAAAAGGATGCATTTCCTTTAGATAGCATTATACTTTATTCAAAACAACTGGATTATAATGCTCCACACTTCTGCCTTTAGAAGGCAACAAAACCATTTTGTCAAAGACTACAGAAAAGCATCTTGAGGGCAACACCTGTATCAACATGGGAAACCTATCCAAAGAACCATCACTGCAGCCCAGGAAGGTCATTACAACCTGAGCTTTTTGGCATCACTACTGCCACCCCTCCAGTTACCAGGAGCCTCAATCCTCTACAAAGCCAGGAGCTGCCTTCCTAAGATTACTCAGAGCAAAATCTGGAAAGAGGGTGGGGGTTAAGCAGCTTGCATAAAACAGACATATAATGCTATTAATTCCAATAGCTAACAAAAATACAATATACCACAGCACTGCTAACAGAACACTGTATATCTCCTCTTAAATAGATTTTTTAAGTTCATTAGATTCATTAACTTAATGTATCATTAATGCTTCATAATACAAGCACTAACTTGGATATTAGCACCTTAAATATTATTTCATCAGCACTGAGCAATAGGAACTACCTGACAAGTTAAAGACCCTCAGTTAAACTGGGTTTCAGAAACCAAAAGAAAAAAAAGCCTTGTGCAAAGAGGATAGCAAAAAAAAATTTTCTCCTCTCCCCTCCAAAAAGGAAGATTATTAAGCATGGAATTTATAAAGTATTCAGCATTAATTACAGATAGCAATACGACTAATGTAACAGCAGTAACACACAATTCTTCCTACTAATTGTTATTGAGGCAAGGGATACATTGTCAACAAGTTATTCCTGGATAAAAAGCTATCTCTTGATCCATGAACCCTTGTGTCAGCGAGGAGCACCCAGGTGCCACTTGGACACTCAGTCACAGTGCCCTTTCCCCCGGCAGCACGGGGCACCCACCTGCGCCATGCACACACCCTGTTCCAGCCCAGCTGCTCCCCGACAGTCAGAGGAGCTGTGAGAGACTGGCCCGTCCTCCCTCACGTCCCTACTTCCCCAACCCTGCACTTGTGCCACCGGTTATTTTCTTATCCTCCAGGCCCCTTTGGGTCCTCACTACTGACCCACTCTAGTGGTGGTTTGGAGACTTTGCTCAAGATGGGGCAGATTTGCACTGCCCCAACCCTTATCAGTTGTAACCCTAAGCATCCAGAATCGAGAGACCACATAAAAGCTGAAAAAAAACCAGCGGTAGAAAACTTCTTTCAGACTCAAAAAGTAGGAAGCTAATTCACACAAGTCACATGTTAAAATCTGGACTTCCCCTGCCCTCAAGGGCTATCAGTTTGTTTCTGCCAGCTACAGAAAGGAAAAAAACATCATCTGTAGTGACTCTTAACACAGGACATTATGAGAAAACTTTTTATGATGTGTTACACTGAACAAAGCACTATGCAATTTCTCTCCTTTCCACTACATACGTTTTCTGTGTTACCTCACCAATTTGTTCAAGAGCCTATCGTCATTTTTTTAAAAAAAAGTCTCTAGCCTACCACAAGCCCTGCCAAGAAATGACCTTTTGTCAGACCATAATGACTTGGAAGTAGTTCTCAGCAAGGACCACTCAGACTTTAGGCAACCAGGTATGAAGTTAGCTAATCCCTGACACCATCTTCACATCCCAAAGACAAAATACTGCATTCTAAATATTGAGTACCAAGTTCACTTTTCTGTGAAAATCGTTTCTAGACAGCAATGAAAATATAAGTGCCACCTGTTTGTTCCTATTCCAATTAGTAATATTATCTGCATGCACTTGTTAAAACTGTCTTAAATCTCCACCAAGAAACGCACATAATTAGTAAAAGTTTGCTAGTATATTTATGCATAAATACACTTACGCATAGTCTAAGCAACACACAGACGAAAATGACAGAGACCAATTATTTTACCCACAACATCCAAAGCAGTGTACTGCAAATATTCAGTAACTATGAAATATACAGGACTAGCACTGAGCTCAGTGACCTGGGAAGTGAATTACACTTTACACATCACCTCAGTTGCCAGCTCTGGGTGATGAACGCCACACTGTTTCACGCACACAGAGCAAAACTCAAAAATGGCTGTTTTGATGGTGTCCCATGCCAGCACCTAGTGAAGCAGTACAGCTAAGGAAGTCCAGCCAATCCTATGGCTACAGAAATTCACACAACTCTTCCCTCGGTCCCAGTGGAAGTCCGACAACACAAAGTGCAAGTTCACCAGAAGAAGCACAAGTCGAGCACCCTGCAGCGAGGGGAGGCTCTACAGCACAAGCTGCCAGCACTGCACCTCCACTCGTGACCGTGACACCAATCTCCTGCCTTACACCAAGGCAGACCATGATTTTTATTTTGCCGGGTTTTTTTTTTCTTTCGGAGTAGCTGGCAAAAGCCTGACACAGGCTCACAGAGGCGCCGGTGACACCTCATCCCACCTCATTCACCCAGGGCAGCGAGCCGGGAAACTCCGAGCGCCCTAACGAGCCCCCGGCCCAGGCAGCGGCCGAAGCAGCACAGTCCAAAGCCCCGCAACCGGCTCCCCGCGGGTGAGCGGCTCCGCGGGGCCGGGAGGGCCCGGCTCTGGCCCGTCCCCGCCGCCCCCGGCCCGTTCTTACCTTCGGCCAGCGGCTCCTCGGGGGTCACCTGGTACCGCCCCACCGCCAGCGCCCTGCCCAGGGCCACGCCGCTCCCGGAGCCACCGCACGTCGTCCCGCCGCCGCCGCCGCCGCTCCCCTCGGACTTGGGCATGCGGGAAAACTTCTTCATGGCGAGCGGAGTCCCAGGAAGAACCGGGGAGGAACCGGAGGC
>VWZW01006570.1:480876-526764 GCA_013397115.1 Edolisoma coerulescens
AGGGGGTGCCCCGTTTCACATGCCGGCCGCGGCGACCGCTTCTCCTCGCCCGCCGCCGGCTCCTGAAGGGGAGGAGGAAGAAGAAGGAGGAGGGGAAAAGAGGAAGAAGGACCGCCCGGCCGGAAGTGCGGCCGGCCCGGCACGTGCCGCGAGAGCGAGGCGCGGCGCGGCGCGAGACCGCCCCCCCACCCCTCCCTCACGGGGCCCCCCGTGGTTTCCCGCCCCTGGGGCGCCGCGCGCTCCCTGAGGGGAAATGGCGGGAAGCGATGAGGGGGAGGTGCCGGGCGCTACACACACGTCGCAGACCCCCCCTCAGCCTGGCCCCTCGCCGCCCTCACGGCGCCGATCGTGCTTCACCGACCCAGCCCGGAGCGGGAGGTGCCCTCGGGAAGGAGTCTGCGAGGAGCAATGCGGTGTGGAGACGGTGAGGTAATTATCGCGGTGGTAGAAATGGCTCTGCACGCCAAGGGCTGTGGAGCCTCTTGGGTCTGTGGAGTGCTTCCAGAAGGGAAACCCCAGGGTGGTGGTGGAGTCTCCTTCTCTCGAGACATTCCCAGCTCACCTGGATGCTTCCTGTGTCACCCGCTCGAGGTGACCCTGCCTTGGCAGGGGGGTTGGACTGGAGGATCTCCAGAGGTCCCTCACAAACTTAACCTAAAAATGTATTTTTCTGGAAAATATGTGTGAAAAGCGTTGATGACAAGTATGAATTTCAGTGGTGTGTCTCCACGTACACTCTGTGCAGAGGTTTGAAGGTAACTGACTAAGAAGAAGGTAAAAGGATGGATCTGGACGGCAAACCATCAGCAATGAAATTTAAAATGTAAATTTCTCCACTGTTGGAAGTGTACTGACCAGGTACAGTTTCCCTGTAGACACTGACAAAACAAACCAGGGGATTTGCCCACACAGGCTGATTTCACCTTGGGAGTCCCCCCATGCAAATAAAAATATGGTACTTGTGTGTTGTTTTTTCTCCTTACCAAATGAAAACGTACAATAAGACCAAAACTATCGGTTTCTATCAGTCTCTCATAGGAATGAACAAAGCTGGATTTTTGGCATTGACAGTGGTAATTTAGCAATACGACCTTTCCCACTGAATGCGTAGGTTTTGGATGGATATCACTTACAGCCATTGGTTCAGTAAAAACTTAGGAGAGGTCCGAAGAGCAAATCTTTGGGATGATGGTTCGGTAACCAAATTAGTTTCAACTTAATCATGTTGCCGCACTCTTCGTCGATAAGAAAATGACAATGTTTCTGTATTGAAGGGACAGCCCGTCACGTATGGAAAGCACTGATAAGCTGTTTGCGTGAGCAGTCCCCTTTCTGAGGTCGCTGCTATCCTTTCAGTAACAGCAGATCAGTTTTTCAACAGCATACAGAGATTAATTTGCAGTTTTCCTTCGGAGAGAAAGGTATTTTCAGTGCAGATTAAAGGAACAGAGTTCTGTGAGAGGGATGACATGAGCAGCAGCGTTGTGTTAATGAGGGCATTCCTACAGTGAGATATGCCTATGCCTCTTAAATATTTTGTGATATCTTTGAGAAAAAATGCAGCTAGGTTAAGAGCATGTATGTTTAGTGCCACTGTGCTATGATTTTGCTGGTCCTCAGTAAAAATAATGTATTTGCTAAAAGCCACTGTGACTTTGAGAGTACGACTGGCTTTTAGGTTACCTGGTGAGGTTTTTTTGGCTTTGGGGTCCCCATCCCCACCCATGTGTTCTTGTTCTTTTTAAAGTTAGAGGTTGAATTATCACTGGAGTTATTTATAGGCCAGACAAAATGAGCCCTCTTGTTACACTGGGATTAACACTGCTAATCTCTGTTTTGGCATCCTGGAGAACACAGAGGTCAGCTCCCGGGCATAGCTGGCAAATAAGTGTGTCAGCAGTGCACACTGAGCTGCACTTGTAAGCGTGTAGGGGCTGCAGGGCTGGCTGATCTCCTGTCAGGAATCTCCAGGAGCCACGCCGCCGCTCCCTTACGGTGTTCCACAGCACATTTCACTTCAGGCTTGGCACCAAATGGGCTTTTCCTGTGAGGTGCCAGCATGTCTTCATGTTAAGGAGTCCCTTTTATTTAAGTATAGGTCAAGGAAGTTCAATAATACAGAGGATTTTGACAACTCACTTAAAAACACAGGCCTGACCCTCCAAGCAGGTAACTGAGGGATAATTTTAAATATGCGAATAGGCCCCCTCTCTTTGATTTAATTCCTCACCTGAACAGAAGAACATTTTGACATTTCTAGAAGCTATATTAATTTCCAGAAAGGGAGAGTTGTGAGTTTTCTTTCACTAAAGGTATGAAACCCAAAGTAAACTTTGCTCTCCCTTGCTGAGGTGAAACCTCTCCTTTGGTTCAGGCAGAGCAGGGATGCTTTGGTCTCCTGCAGCTGCAAAGTGTGCAGCAAACCCCACCTATTTAATGCAACACATGCTTGGCAGTGTGACAAACATCAGAAAGACGTTTGCACTACTTAAAAAGCAAAACAAATTTTAATACCTTGAAAGTACCCACAAGCAGTTACTTTCTGGTTGATGTAAAACAGTTAAAACAGTAGATGGTCTGAAGAAAAATCTGGTGACAAAGAACAGAAGATCAGAAATACAAATCCTGCTGAAGTGCTAAAGTGAGGAGAGATCAGCTACAAAGGTGGAGAAAATGGGGAATCATAATGCAGAGGCTGCACCGAGGCCAGAATTTCGATGATCATTCGGGGTGGGGATGATGGCCTATGTAATGTTTTTTTTCTTAAACCTTCAACTTGATGAATCATGAAATTAAAGGAGATACTCAGCTTTCATTAAAAAAAATAAAAAAAACCCCCAATATGACAGTGGAGCCAATACTGAACTTTGACTTCATGAAAACAAAGTCCCAGTCACCTGCTGTGTATGTCTCCACCACAATATTGGAACGTTTTGCTTCTTCCTTCCTTTAATTGCTTGGGGTCTAAAATGTGGATATGTTCCTCCTTTTCAAATAGTTGTGTAAGGGCAGATCTATATGGCATATAAACGATCCACTTCCTGGCTCTGTTCAGCACGTAGCACACATCTTGGAGGTTCTGTCCCAGTTAGTGTCACAAGAGCATGTCTGGAGGGGTTTTTAATACAGCAGTACCTGTGTTCTCCATGTCCAGACTGCGAGCGCCACTGCTGGTGTCAGAGAGTGTATCCATGACTTTATTTCCGAGCACTGGAAATCTGGGTTCCGCCTGACTCATGGCCCGCAGGCAGCCTTGAGCACCTGCCTCGCCTCAGAACTCAGACGGGTGTCCTGCCCCTGGGAGCAGAGTAAGGCAGCTTTGAGTACACTGACTCACCTCCGTGTATGAAGAACTTTCTCATCTATAAAATCAGTGCAGTGTTTAGCTACACCGCTGTAAAACCTTTAAAGATTTATGGAGGAAAGCTCTAGCTGAGAACACTGCTTGAACGTGAAACACCAGGTATTTCACGTGCGCTCGGAGTGTGAAACATGATGGTTTAATCCTCCTTAAACTGCTGAATAGTTCAGATGCCGGCACCTTGATTACTGTTTATCAAGCATTTCTTTCCTCACGTCTCTCCCTACTCATAACTCTTTCCTCTGTACAATACATAAATTGGTTTTCAATCAATCCCATGAGGATAAAGCAACTTCCTGCAAAAATGTTTAAAATCCCTTACAGAAAGTATTTATTACGACAAAAGAGAAGTAGAAAACTTCCTTTATGTGGGTGTTGTCTTGGAAATGTCCTTTGCTGCTTCTGAATAAACTCTTCATTCTAATTACTCAAATTGAGTGTTAGAAACAACAGAAAAAAATTCTAATTTTATAGAAATATGTTCTTTATGTATTAAAACTTGGAAAGAAATTGGTAATAGAGGCTCTCAAGTGTTCAGCAATTACTGCAGTAAATTGGTTTTTTGTCTTACATGGGGATATAAGGGTTATTTTCTATTTTGTAATAATTCAGTCAGTGTGAACAAAGCACTGTCAGAGAGTGGGTTTGCCCAATAAGCTCTTTTACTTCATTTTCCCCTCTTATCGCTTCATTGCCTGTTTTGCTTCGGGCCCCCTGACAGCCGTGAGAAACATCATTTTACACATTTAAGTAGCTGTACAGTCTTTCTATGTCAGTAAATCCTGTGTCTTAGTTTTGTACTGCTGACCCTGATGCTGTCTGGTTTAGGCATGGTTACTGAAACCACACAAAATGTTTATGATGAGCTAAAAGCTAAGAAAACCCCAGGAGGCAACTGGTTTGGGTTTGGGTTTGCATTTTTTCTAGGATGAAGTCATATCCCAGCTCCACATCTCAAAGGCAGGAGTAGTAATGAAAGACTCTTTTGCTTTGCTTAATTATATATACAAAATTGCAGAAAGAGTTTGGTATGTTGTGAAACATCTTGGCATGGAAAATATGTTGACGCGGGAGGAATGAAAAACAAAGTAAAAAACGGCAGTCACTTGGAGCAGAGGGGTGGCACAAATCAGCCAGAAAGCCAGTGCGTCCTCTGAAGGCTGCTCCGGTTCGGAAGGTCTGAGCAGCCCTGGAGGCTTTGTGGTGACCTTGTGAGCAGAGACAAGCTTTCATTCTTTGCAGTTTCTATCATCTCTTCTAATCAGGAAAGAAACAAAGGGAGCTGTGGAAAACAACTAAGTTGCCGATTTCCAGCTTCAAAATGGAAACAAACTGAGGAGCCAGCTGGTGAAAATATTCAAGGTGCAAATAGCTGACATCAGCTTTGGTGACACCTAGTGCAGCTCTCATTGACACTGAGGTCAAGAGTCTTTTATTGCAACACGAGATTCAGTCATTTGCACTGCAGCCAGCGCTGGGACCAAACAAAATATAAATTCCTTGTTGAGATGACAACCCCTGGCCAGTTCAAAACAGCGAGGCAAAGTGGGGAAAACATAAAGGCACATGTGCTTGTCAGAGTCCTTGGTAGAAATCCGAGGGGAAGGCATTGGAAAGAGCTTATAACGGGCTCAGAATTGTTTGTATCTGACCTGGTAAATTGCTTTACATTAATAATAGTCTGTTTCCTTTCTGGAACAGAACAGTCTCCTGTGTTTGTGCTGATGACCAGGCCTCTGACTTCATTTGATAGGTAACATGTTCCTGCTCGCTCTGTAAGAGCGTTCTGGTATCCCTGTGTTTGGCCTCTTGCAGTTGAGCTCTTCCCTGCCTTCCGTTGTCCAGGTTCCTGGTCATTCCCAGCTCACCGTCAGTCTAGTTGCTTTCATTCTTTCTTAGAAGCAAGGCTTGATCTGTCCCTTGCTGTAACTACTTACCTTTGCAGTCCTAAAAATGTCTAAGGAGTTTATTTTACAGATATCCAGTGTGCTCTGTGCAGCCTTTTTAAGGGAGGCTGCCATCCCAACTTATTTAATGAATAAGTCTTACAAAGTTGTTCCTTGAAAAAGTTAGGCATGTGACTAAAACACACGGCCTTTCTCAGCAATTCCTAATAGCGGTACATGCTTTATAAAGGGCCTGCTGACAGTACACAGAGATCTGGCTGGTGGCAGAGTGTTCCCTTCCTGAAAGCTAAACTTTGTTACAAGGAAACTAAAATGCCCAAATTCCGACAACTAATACTGTTTGCTGCTTCCACAACTGCTTTTGAGATAAAAAGGACAAAAGGTGAAGGTCAAGCACAAGTGATCAGCCTGAATGGTATCCTGATTCCAGCAGCATACAGATTAGACTGTAGCATCCTTTGTCTAAGTACTTTTGAGAACTAAATGCATTACTTCATAGAAAGTATTTGAGTGTCACTGAAAACCCCCAGAGGCATTGATACATCCCAAAATTACTTGTAGCAGTGAAGTCTTGGAAGAGCCACAGGCACTGAGGTTCAAGATATAATTTTATTTCTAATCTTTTTCTTTTACCCTATTTGCAGAGGTAGATTTTACTGTTGAGAATTGTTCTATAAAATGAGCAGTGGCCTGTTTCCCCCCTCCATGTATTTTTTGAGTCTAGAGAACTGCAGTAATATCTCTGGTCATTAGTCCTTATGCTAAAAATACTTAGTTCTTGATATAGTCTTACAGGCTTCCAGAGAGGGGAAAAAGCTCCCTGGAACTGAGAGCCTGGGAAGAAAGAATGTCTTCTGGGTCACAGGTGAACACTTTGTGTGCTGCTGCACATTAAACCACACTGACTACAGATGTCATTGCTGGCTGACTCCTACCTTTAAAAAGCCCACTTATAAATACAGTTATAAATTGCTTATAAATTGTTTAATTTTGCAGACAGGTTATTTCCATTCACAAGTTGTCAGCTGAGAGTACATTTCAAGTACTATGGAGGTATGAACTCTTAATTTTTGTTTGGTTAGAAAAATCGTTAAGACTTCTGCGAGTTGTTCTGACAATGGCATTTGCATCCAGCCTAAGAAAACGGAAGAATTTTGTCTAGTGTCATTGGAGGTTCTGACACAACAGAATTGGTGGGAAATACAGAGAAAAGAGAATTGCTGCAAGTTTCTGCCAGATCTAAGTGGATGCAGAAGTACTGTAATAGTTGTTCATGATTTTGCAGTAGCCTTTCCTGCAATAGGCTGTCCATTGTTCCACAGTGCGAACAATGGAGGCAAGGCTATTGCCTGGTGACTGTCGTTCCGTGCTCTGCGGCCCAAGTGCATATTAAATGGCATAGGTGAGTCTTGGGCAGGAGATGGGAATAACTTTCTGTCCCAGATAGGAGAGATGATTCTTAGGGGAAGAACTACGTTGGATGTTAATTCCCTTTGATGTAAGGGCTGTTATGTACGAGAAGTTGGTCATTGTTTCTCAGTATTTACTACTAGGAAGACAAGAATAATTTGTCTTAATCTACAGGAGAGAAAATTTAAACTAGATGGTGAGAAAACCTTTCCTGTAATTAGAGTGTACGGAATCAATAGAAGAAGACTCATTAAATGCAGTATCCCTATCGAAAAGGTGGTAGGAGCTTTAAATTTTTCAATGTTTTATTGATTCTTTTTAAAGGCTAAATAGGTAAGTATTCAGAGAAGGTTGAAGTTGAATTGTAGGTACACATAGTGGAGCTGAGTAGGTTCATCTGAACTCAGTATTTATACATATGCATTCATGACAAGGAAACTCTGACTCAGTGGAACTTGATGTGACCTGTAACAGAGATGTTAAGAACTTTAGAATCAATGGTTCCAGCCCGCAATGTGCTGGCTGCTGCCTTCTACTCTCCTGTTCATCTGTGCTTGATTGGAATGGGCCTTCAGGCTGCTATAATGTGGACTTTACTGATTACGTTACTTCAAGTTTTGTTGCAAAGTCAATAAAGTAGTATAGGTTAGCTTACAAAACACATGAAAACTAGATTTAACAGTAAAAGAAAAAACTACTTGTGTGGCAGAAGGACCTGCATAGGGCCATAAATCAAGATTTGTGACAGGATATATTTGGAAAAAGGGGCTGTGTGCTAAACCCAGCAAGAGTGTAAAATGTTTTCCAAGTTCACTTTTTAAGTTGGCTAGGAAGTTGAAAGATGATTGAAACAATCTGACAAGCCTTCAAGACACACATTTTTTTTCAGAGCATGCATTGGCTTTCCAATGCCTATAAAATTGTGGAATCAGTTTAAAAAAGATCCTTTCTGCAGTTTTTCCTGGTGTTTTATTCAGTTTGCAATTGCAGTAACAATTTCTCTGCAGGATCCTGGCCTATTGCTTCCTTCTAACCTTTGATTAGTCTATAGGAAATGCCTACACCTAGTCACTACTGTTTAAACAGATCTGTCACAAGTAATAGTAATGCTTATCATCTTTATGAAGGGTGATGAGTTCAGACTTGGAGTGTCCTTGAGAGGAGATCAGTAAAAGCAATCCAACGAGCCATGAACAAAACCTGAGCACTGCCCACGTAAATGTGGTTGTTGCTAACAAGGGCAGAAAGAACCAAAAATGCAGGAGCACTTGCGAGTGCACCCAGCAGGCCTCGCTGTCCCGGGTGACGGATTCATCATTCCTGAGCGATTCCTACAGACCCCCCAATCCGTGTGCACCGCCAAGGGGCATCAGCACGGACAGGGGGTGAGGAGAGAATTGATCAAGGTTTGGTAGAGCAAGGGCCAGATTTTAGGGACAGCCCAGCTGTGCACCGTGCTAAGTCCAGGCTTGGCAGTAAGATCCGGCGGTGATGAAAGTGCAGTACACATCAGCTGGTATCTCAAACATTTGCCACTGCCTATAGTGATTAAATTCTGGGGGCTCACGTTCACTCCAGCTTGTTCACTCCAGCATAGCAGGACCGGTTCAGACGTGAGCTTAATTAAATCACTGCAGTGTGCACACTGCTCAAGCAGTTTCTAAACGGATTTAATTAAATCAATCGAGGCAGAGTCTTTATTCAAACTGTTGCTCAAGTACTTCATCTGTGATGAAAGAGATCATTTCTCCCTGCTCCCTGTGCACTGTGGGTATCCCTAGAGTGTAGCAGGGCATTCATGTTTATTTGTTGCTATCCTGCCCTATATCAGACTCAACTGTTTAGAAAATAAATCACCCAAGTGCCACTTTCAGATCTAAGGCAGCCTTATCTGTTAAGCTACTATCTGTTAGCATTGCTATATGAAACTCCAGTAAAAGGCTATAGGAGGAAATCTGGTAAAGACTGGACTGGACAATGTTGATAAGGCCATGACCTTATATATTGGTATATAAAACATGAATAAGATAAAATTATGTATTTAGTATGCTCTGTGTTTGCATTCCAAAAAAAAATACGGCTTAATAAACCCAAAAGCAGACAATTTAAACTGCCTCTGGGAAAAAAATATAACTATACAACAGCAGATAGACATAAATATACATAGGAACAATTTTATCTGTGTATGTAATACTGGACTAACCTGTAGAGCCCTTTGCCACTGAGGTCATGGAACTTAATAGCTCAGGTAGATGCAAAGGAGTCATCTACTTTGATAACAAGAAGACTCACAATTAACTCAAGCAGCTTGATTAATTATTCCGTCATTAAAGTGCAGTATTAACTTCAGTGCTTCATTCCAGGTGATAGAAAAAGTGTTTTCGTTATTTCAATATCTATTGTTTACATTTTCCTTTTTAAGCATCTGGTGTGGTGCACGTTCGAAGCCTGGATGAGTCAGTTACCAAATTATACTTCACGCAGCAATATATTCTGATGTTGTTATGTAAATACTGTGGTTTACCTAAACAGCTCATCTGTCTGCAGAACACATATCTCTGTGTGCTAGAATTTTTAAGCAGTATTAAGATGGAAACATTTAAAAAAAAAAACCCAGTCCATTTATTTAAAAGCAAAACCTGTTGTCTTCTGTTGAGGGAAATAATGTTATTGTTTTCTTCGTTTTCTCATGTTTGATACAGTTTGAGAAATGAGAAAAATTGTCTCAGTTGTGCTTCATTTAATTTGAATTCATTGATTCAGTAAGTGTCATTTCCAAAAGCGTTTTCAAGCTTCGCTGTCATTATGAAGCCAGATACTTTTCAGTTAATACCTCTGGAGTTGCCTGGAAATGAAAAACACTGGCTGTGACCTAAGAAAGCAGAACCTTCCTACATTTCCTCCTGCTTGTTTCCCTCACCAAGAGGTGCTTACTGACAGTAGCATCTATGCTTAAATATCTCTTTTTCTAGTGTATATTCAGCTGGGAATACATAATTCCTTAGATAAAGTACCAAAATCTCTAGCTGGGCTTTTGCCAGCCTTAACTGCTTCTGAGAAGATTCTGCTTGCATTTGTGAACACACTGCTTTGCACATAAAATGCTTTAAGACATGGGAGAATACAGAGCCTAGATTATCTTAGCATAGGCTTGCTACAGAAGGCACCTCTGTCTACCAGAAAATGTCCACCACATTATGATGCGCTTAATTTAAAAACTGTGTGGCTACAGTCACAGCTTCATGCTATGACTTCTGAGTAGTGTACAAAATGGGATCCAGGCCTTTATTCTTGCAGAACCCATTTACGAAGGCTAAATGACTAATGTGGGTTGTTCTGTGCATTTTAGATATCGGTACAGAGATTTGCTAGTTGCCACTTCTTCCAGAAGAGAGGAAATAAATTATTTATTTTAGTGCTGTGTAATTCTTGTATAATAAAAAATTTAGTCGGAGGAACTAACTTGCCTAGTGTGCAATGATAGCAA
The DNA here is from genome assembly GCA_013397115.1 of Edolisoma coerulescens. Classification (NCBI taxonomy): domain Eukaryota; kingdom Metazoa; phylum Chordata; class Aves; order Passeriformes; family Campephagidae; genus Edolisoma; species Edolisoma coerulescens. Next base: position 491,042 of record VWZW01006570.1, read on the forward strand.
CTCAGCTCTTTGAGAAAGGGGAGAACAAGTCATGAGCTTAAATATTTCTATCTCTGTGGGAACAGGTGTGCATGTTTAGGGCAGAAGTCAGTAGCAGCAGACACTGAAACCCTGCATGCCAGAAGATGATGGAGGACAGCTAAGTGCAGCACATGTTTTCTTCTGTTTCTCTGCAGCTGTGTCTGGGGTTCACAGCTACGTTCTGTTATCGAGTGAAATCATTGCTCATCTCAAATAAGGTTAAGTTGCACAACTGGGTGGCAGGCAAGTCCATAAATGTGGTTTTGGGAGTCAGAAACACTGTCACTGCTAACCAATGACAGGAGCCCAAGAGGGATTGCACTGTTTGCCCGCAAATTTCACCATAGGCTTTTACCACAGCACCAAGCTGGAGTTTGCATTCCTTACCGTCACCTGGGCACAGAAAGGAGAGCAAGTGTATCCTTCTGCATCAGCTTAGACCCTTTCTGGGGCTCAGCTTATCCTCTGGTGTGCCTCGTGAGCTCTGATGACCGCATTCATCTGCAGGTATCGGCATAGTCGATACACATATGCTCAGCTGGGCATTCTGAGAGTCATCAGAGGAGGTAGAACTGCAGTAAGGACCGAGAGGCCAGAGCACGCACTGCGCCCATCCATCCCAGTGAGTCTGATGGTGCGTGGCCATCCCACCCTCCCTGTGGCCCTGGAACAGAAGGGGGAGAACTCAGCATCTAACATAGTGTTAGCAGCAAATGGTCTTTAGCTGGCATCCTTCAGCTGCAGCCTATGAGGAGACAAAAATCCTGCTACAAGGAGTACCAGCCTGATAAACAACCACCACAATGCCCCGATCTGATGTGAGCATGAATCTTCTGCTGAGCTGTGCTCCGCAGTTCTTCCCCAAACGTGCTTTGTCTCTGAAAAAAATGCATGTGCAGCATCATTAAAAGCAGGATATAAACTTGGCTGTCATTGGTGAAGTAGATAAAGAACGGCTTGATGTTCTTTCAAGTACAGAACACACAGCATATCTAAGAGTGTAGAATAAATTGCCCAGTATATTCTAGAGGAGAAACAATATGTCATATTATTAAAGACTCACTAATGCACAAAAGAACAGGCTTAAGGTGGCAGACTCAACCTGGCATTATCATTTCTTAGGCTTTCCCTCTCCGGGTGGCATATATAATTATCTTACTGCTGCAGGACACAGTGGGAATTTCACTGTTGATCATTGTAATTGCCGAAGTAAATATCTGTAATGAATCACATTTTTTTTTTTTTTTTTGGCTTTTCAGGAGAGGTTGGGCTCAAGCCATCCTTAGCCTGAAATTCCATGATCTTAATCACTTAGCTCCACAATAGCTTGTCTTAAGTGTCTGCTTTTAATTGATGGAAAGTTAAAAGAAGGTTTCAAGTCTGCATAAGGCAGGCAAATGTGCAACATTGTTTTAAGACAGAAATTACTACTTGACCTCCTGTGAACCATTTCTACTTTGAACAAAGAAGATTGATGTCCCTGGTGTCTCTCTCGGCTGGCATCAACGCACAAGCTCACTTCTGTTAGACTGTTTTTTGTTTCCTTGACTGCTATCCTAGTAACAAGCAAAGCTCCCTTTGCCCAGCCAGGCTTACGATGATTAAACCAGACAGCACATTTCAAACTTCTTCTCTTCTTCTGCCTGCTCAAGTGGAGAATTAAGCCATGTTCACAAATATAATTCCTACCATTTTCTGTATCCTCATACACCAGTCAATGTTAAGCAACTCCAGAATAAAAAGGCAGAAACAATAAAACAAAAATACAAAGAACAGCTTAATAGTACAGTAAGCAATTCAAACAGCTGTCTTGGTTTATCCTTCCCACAACAGTGTTTTCTTCATTCCCCAGCAGGCATCTCTTCCAAAAAGAAAAGTAAAGCTTTGGTAGTGCCTACCAATTGGGCAGAGATGGATTGAGTTGGAAAAGATTTCCTTCATTTGTTTCTCATTTTAATTATAAGGCCTTATTTGCCTTCTATGCTACTGTGAGGTTTGTGTTTATATGAAGTCATGTTTTCAATTTGCAGACATTAATTTTGTACAGACACTATATATATGGAGACTTGCTACTATTTGCAGACCTAAGGATTTTTAATATCTTCAAAACCGGTTTTTCTTCACAATGCAAATGGCAAAGAAAATATCAGACTACCATAAGAGAAACACTGAAGCTGAAAAAAATTAAATGCCCCTTCTCCATATATAGGAAGTACAAAATGCTCAGGTTTCCACAAATGTTACATTACTTCTAAGTCACTCAAATAGAAGGAGTTCCTTTAACAGAGGGGAATTAAATGTGCTTTATGTGCCTGTGAGAACCCAACCCTTTCCACAGTCACATCAGTCTGAGAGGCATAGTCCAGTTTGCTGCTAACTCATCCAACATCCTCAGTTTATTTTTCCCATTCCTCCAACTTCTGTCTTTCCATCACCACCTTTTCTGGTGAAACCTTTTGAGGAAGGACCATAATTTCTCATGTGGGGAAGGCACATAGCTCCTTGAGTCATTTAGAGGCTTTAGAGTACAGCTGTGCATGTTTGCAGTAGCAGTGTATCTACCTGGTTATTTCCAAAATTGATATTCACGTACGGATCCTGCTTCCAGTTCTTACTCTTGGGGCATGTCTTTGTGCCTGACTTGTCTATGAACTCCATCGGGGAAAGCAATACTGTAGTTGCACTTCTGAGACACTCTGCCTGCTGATGCAAGCCTGAACATGACTCCCTAGGTTCAGTTTGGGTGGAGAGGGAGCAACAACATTGCAAAACACACCCACAGATAAATTCTGGAAGTATGTTGATTTTCACGTAACACAGTTTTCTTAAAAGAAGTTGATAGTGCAGCAATAGCAGGTTTCAATCTAACTCCCCTCAAACCTGTGTCCACCCACTGTTCCCAAATCACAGTGGTCCGGTTGCCTCTGGAAGACCCCACGGCACTGAATGCAGCAAGCTTTTAGCAGGGCATGTAAAAGGGGACAGAGTCAGTGATTGGCTTGTTCCCTGTACAAACGAGGTACTCTGACTGGACATTATGCAAGCCGGAAGGAGACAGAAGACCAAAACTCTGTAGTTTACTCTGTAACTTCCAGTGAGTTGTGTTGCTGCACTAATTTGTGGTGCCTCTGTTTCTTTAGAAACTTCCCACGAGGAAGGTAGTGTGTATCCTGCACCACAAGATCCCAAAAATTATTAAGAAGCGAGTTGAGTTAGCCATCACAGATCTCTCTAAATAGATACTGTCCAAAATAACCTGATTTCACAGGCTTAAAAACAAATACACACATAGAATTTGTTTATTCCCAAAGAAATGAACCAAACCATTCTCTGCGCTCCAAAGTCCTTTCTAGAACTGGATTTCTTCCATGCTGCCTTTTCATCAAAACACATTTGGTTTGTTTAAAGTGGTGTGTTTCAATGTGTGTGTCTCTTGAACTCCATGTACTTCAGACCCAGCAAGAGTATCAGTGTCCCACATGGGACAGCATCATAGAATATTTTATATGCTGTGACAAGCAATCTCTTCTGTAATATTGTGGTCCAACCTTTACTGAGCTATTTAATCTCAGCTTTTTTAAAATTGAGTGTCCTGTAAAAGGAAACTGCGTTAAAGGGAAAGCAATAAATGCGTCATTCAGTGTGCCTTGCCGAAATAGCTCACTGAGTCTTGGAATGAAAAGACCCTTGTCCATAACAACACAATTACAAGCACAGACAGGATGGTTTTGCCTAGAAGGGAGAAATGCCTTGTAGCACTGAGGAGGAGGGTTAGCAGCAAATGGAGGAAGAGGGTGAAATCTCTCAATGGTAGGGCAGGCAGTTTGGTAATAAGCACAGTTTGGGAGTGCGGAAGAGATGGGAGGTCGGAAGTGTGTAAGCGGGACAGCGAAGTGAACCTCCCATCTTCCTAAGGAAACCACTTCCTCTTGCTGCCTTCCTGTCTCCCTTAAGAGAATATTTTGGATAACTCCTCACAGAAGCATTCCAAGGAGAAAACCATCAATTATCACTAGCTACTCTTCCCTCCATTGTTCTTTCTCAGCTATACCTTCTTGAATGTCGTAACTCTTGATCCAACCTTTTGCTAGGGCATCCTTCTCTTCAGTTGTTTGCATACTACTTTGCCTCCTCAGCTCTCCATAGATTTTGCACTTGGTGTTCCACTTCTACCCCTTCCCTTTGACTCTTCCTTTAGCATCTCTGGCCTTAATCTGCAGTTCCCTTTAACTCCTTGTAACTCCTCTCTCCTCAAGGATTCGTTTTGCAGAGAGCAGCAGCAAAAGCAAACTGAGGTGCACCTTAGAAGCCAAAGTCATGGGACTTGGACAATGATTTTCCACAGCGTCAGATCCCACAGCAGTGCTAAAAGGGATCCCACAAAGACTTCATCTGGTAACAGGAGTCAGCCTAGCATGGTGCTTTTTTTTATTTGCCAAAAATTAATAACTCTCAATCAAAGTTATCCCACAAGGTTCAAATCAGCATGAACATTGTCTTGCAGATCTGAAGCAGCACGGCAGACCTCAGAAAGGGAGGTTGGCTGATGAGGCTCAGCACTTCCTCACGTTCACTTCTTGCTTTCCTGAAAGTACTTCAGAGTTTGGTCTAAGCAAGGACCAAAGAAGCAGCAGTCATGACTAAAACGAACATTTTGTTCTGATAATGAAGTTACCAAAAAAAGTTAGTCTTTTGGTAGGGTTATAATTGCAGAGTAGCTGCCAAATGTAGGGAATGCTGCTCTGCACGGTTACGGTGCGGTAACTGTTCCTGAAAGGATCTTCCATATGTCACAGCATTTCTGTTCCTTCGGGGAGTGCTTTCAGTTCCTCCCTTGATCCCAAGTTCTCTGACAGGACTGCATTGGGGAAAAAAATGTTTGCGAGCTCACAATCACTAGGTTTCTATTCTGTGAAAAACACTGGCTGCAGAGACAGGACTTATATATTCACCCACTTTCTACCCAGGAAATTTAAGGTAGGGAAGCGCCTGGTGTAGTGAACCGTGTATGGGACTCACAGGGAGGAGATGCAGGTGCTCTTCTGCAGACAACCTGCAGAGATGTGAGGCTGACAGGTCAGTGATCCAGCTGCCTATGCTGAAAAAATACTGTATGAATCAATTTACTTCGCCACCGTGAAATCTGCAAATATAAAGAAGGGTTGTGTTGTTTTAGTAGGAGCAAATGATCTTCCTTCTCTTGCCATGGGAGCAGAATCTGTGAAGGCAGTTTGCTCTCAGAGTCCTCTGCTTTTTGAGAGCAATAGGATGTGATTTGTTCCAAGGCCAAGTGTTTTCTGAAGAGGCTGTTACGTGCTTTCCAGATGGGCTCTGCATTATCTGTCCATACTGTTGGGGTACACTTACACAGCACTGCCAGCAACAGGAAGTTGCTAATGTGCTCGCTCGCATGGTTTAAAATGCCTTAAGGTGAGCTGCCAGATTTTCAAACAGAGGTTTTTCTGTTTGGCATGCCAGATATTTCTTAAAGAAAACATACACTATTTTCTCTTGTCTCTGATACCACTCAGTTGCCCTGTTGGCACGGAAATGATGTTCTAGTTACATTGCAGACTAAGAGAAAACAGGTTTTGCTTTTTTCCCTGGAAGGGGTACCAAGTAAAACAAATAAACAGATGGTTAAATTACATCCTCATATTGAACACACTTTATATTAAAACTTTTCTCTGTTGATATTGCTGTCAGTTTTCAGATAGATAATTTTACATAGCAATGCCAGATGCATTCACTGATGTTGTTTCCGAATGGAAGGTTGTCCTGCTACGTGCCGACATGTCTTACACCACTGTCTAGACATGGCCAAAATTACACTCAGCCTAGATTGACACTGTTACGGAGACAGAGATAAATCCATAATACAGTTTTTCAACCCACTCAGCACAGTGCAAAGGAATTTCTGTAACCTGAACTAAAAATGAGCCCAGACAATAGAAGCATATTACCGTCTTGGCCTACTAATACAAAGCACAATTATTTTTGCCTTCACATGTCAAAATGAAAAATGTGCAGCTTAAGTGATTATTTTCATATTATAAATTTAAAAAAATTGTTCAAGAGTGGAAAGAAACCCCCAGTTTTTTCATGCAGGAGGTGAGCAAAACAGTTACCCACTGGAAAGCACAGCCACTCGTCAGCAGCTGGGCTTTGTGTCCTATTGATTCCCATCTACTCGGCAAAGCAACCATGCTAACGTGATGCTGTGGCCACACAGCCCAGGCTTTAGCACAGATCGCAGCACCTCGGAACAAAGTGGGAACCTGGCTCAGGTGCCTTCAGGTGCACAGAAAGGTAAGATTTTTATGTGCTTCTCTTTTTAAATACGTGATACAGCATTGTCACCAGAGTTCAGATGTAATGCTAAAGTTAATCAGAAAAATGACATAAAGCCCCCAAAAAGTCAAGAGTTGCTTTTATTAATGTTTGATACATTTAGTCTAACATACAGAACATTTTTGAACTAAAAATTTGGTTATGGGTTAATTTGTCTTGAATTGCCTTTGGGGTTTTTCCCTTCCTCTGGTACTCAGTTTGTTGGGGTGTGTATATAAACACACAGGTGTGTATAAACACACAGGGAAAAGTTACATTTCTTATGTAGCAAGGTAACTACCAGAGCTGAAACTTGATACTGCAGACCAGACAGCATCATGTGCTCAGACTCAGGCTATAAATCTGTGAGCAGCATATGCTACACTCGCATTACTGAGACACAGCGTGGCCTGCTCTGCTGCTCATTCACTGGGTGACGCTGGAAAAAATTCCTCTCTGACTGCCTCTTTGTAAAATGAAAGCGATACGTGTCTCTGGAGTCCCATTTACTGACTTCAGTGGGAGTTGTGCTTGACAAGGGGTTGAATAAGTGTAGGTTTCATCCCTGTATCAGCCTGTATTAGCTGACTTGGTGTTATTCTGAGTCAGCAGCTGCTCAAAACAGCTCTTTTGAAACCTTGGAGTTTCCCTTTAAGATCTGATGAGATCAGTGTCATTCAGCAGCTCATTTTACTTCCTCAGCATTTTCTCACTTCCGCATTGTACATACTGGCAGTCATGATCAGATTGTTTCAAAATAGCCCTTCTCAACACAGGAGAGTTCTACACACCCAGCCTGATCTCACACCAGCAGTGAGCCAGCAAAACATCACTACATCAGCAGTTTCTCTGGATTGCTGTTAGGGTGCAAAGGGGCAAAAGATGATCCAGACTCATTTGCAAAAAGTATAACACAACATTCTGCAAATTGTTGAATTCTGTCACTTTTTGAGACAAGAAAGCGTGCTGTCAAGAGGATGGAATTGCATTAGCCAAACTCTAAAACCTAGAGAAGCTCTCACTGACCATGGAATTATACCAGCAATGTAGGGAGCATACACCGTAAAAACCCCAAATCAATCTAAGAAAGCTTCCCGAGGAATGATAGGTTTTTGTTTTTCACCATGCCCCCTCTCAGCAGTGAAGTAGTAGGTGTTTGTCTGTCACACAAAATTGCAGTTTCACGTCTGCCAGAGCATACAGTGCAAGAGCTCAGTTCTTTCCTCCTGCAGCTCTGCTCTCAGTGTCAGAGGAGTTGTGCCTGCTTTACACCAGTCCAAAGAGAAGGGAATCAGACATTCCATCTTCAGGGCTTTTGTTTCAAAGATAAATGACTCTGTTTTGCAGCTTTCCCTGTGGCTTATTCCAGAGATCTGCTGCCAATTCAGGCTGGCTCAGTGTCAAGACTTGACGCACAGCAAAAACAGTTGCAAAATAGCAACGCTCCATCTGATCGGCTAATTTGGAAGTTTTGTGCACTGGGAGCTGTAACACTTGGGAAGGCAGCAGAGCCACAGCATTTTTAGGTACCTGTTTCTGTTAGAATGCTGTGCAGAAGTTTACTCTGTGTGTTTTGGACAGGAAGCAGATGACTCCAGAAGCTTAAACACTGAAAGAAGAGGGGAGGGGAGGGAGAAAAGAACCAGCTCATTCCTATAGAACACATGCAAATGTAAATGTGGGGCCAAGCACAACACATCAATGTGTCACTTTTGGACAGAAGATAAACTGAAGGTCAGCTAAAACAGTGCTGCTAAGACAAACTGATGACATGCAATTAAAGTCTCTTTTGTAAAGAATGGTCTTGTTGCAGAGTTTGGTACCCCTGCAAAGATTCACAGTTCTTTTATAACTTTTCACAAGAAGGAAAACATTTGCTTCCTGCCTTAGCCTAAAGGCACTAAAAGAAATAGGGCCAGATTCATTTCCTTTGGGGCTTTTCTAGTGATTATCAGAAAGAAACATCTCCATAAACCCTTAGCACATTTCACCTTCATCAGTAATCGAGTCCACACCGGTGAATATAAAAGCTTTAAAATGAACCAGGCACCATTTCCGTGGGGAAATTTTACTTCACATCAAGTGCAGAGTGGACAGTCAGATTCCCATCTTAAAGCAGTTTGCAAAGGTATACTGTTTTGGAAATAAGTTTTTAAGTTAGAGCAACTATTTTATCAGAAATAGCTCCTTGAACTACAGCATGTGGGAGGCAAAAGAATTCAGCCACAGTCAGAAACACGTCAGCTGTTCATGTCATGTTGTAATGTGCATAACTTCTTAAAAAACTATTCAGGCCGTGAACTTTAGCTTCAATCTAACACCTGCTTCCAAATAAAATCATTGCCTAAGTTCTCTGTGCAATTTTGAGTGGAAGCTTCACCCTGCAGAGTCCATATATGAAGTTATGTTTATTTTTTTATATTGCTGTAGGTGTTCAGAGCCACTGACTAATGAAAAGGAGCGTCTTCTGCTTCCCTGCTCCTGGAGCCAAAGAACAAACACAGTAACAGGAATGAGACTTTACATCTCCCATTGTCAAGGAATGGGTTGTGGTGCTGTTACTCACAGCATGCAGAATTTTATTCCACTGTCATCTCAGCTGTGAGAGATGCTAATTAATTCAGAAAGATTTTTTTTTTTTCTTTTCAGGATGTGTGTGAGCAAACCTAGCTGAAATGTCAGCTTCCACCTTGCAAACCTGACAGTTAAAAGAAAACTTTCTGCTTGTCGGCTGCTGAGGTTTGCTTGAGGGATACACAGAAACCAAGTCCACATGGGTGTGTCCCCCCACTTTTTAAAAAAACATTCTCTTTTAGTACTAGGACTGCATTTCCAATCTTCTAACAACTGCCTGACTAAAATAAGCTTTTTGAGAAAATATTGGATAAAGCACAGTGTGAAACTCCCACTGTGGATATGGAACATGATAGAGTCTAAGGCTTGTTTTGACCACCCCAGCTGCCCATCAGCTTGGAAATGGCATTGAAATCCTTCTCTTCAAGGGACATTTGGAATCAGCTATGGGACAGCAAGGAGCACGGTCACAGAGCAGTAGCTCAGTTCTGAGCCCAGCCTCAGCCAAGTAATTTAGGATGCTCAAGTGTTCCCAAGGGATGGACAACATTTTCTGCATTCTGTAGCAGAGCAGAAAGGTTACAACCAACAGATGGTTAGATGTACTATACTCTGGTGACTTCTTTAGCAAGTGTTAGTAATTACTTTAGGAGCAACCTCTTTTCATTACAAAAAAAAAAAAATCACAAAGTCTTTTACCCTACATCCAAAGTCTTGGTAATACTGCCTATCTAAACTTAACTGCTCCTAAAAGCAGAGTTTGTCCTCTCTCTGCTTTAAAGTGCTGATTTCTACATCCTTGCTGATCTGAGGGCAAATGGCAGGTCATATGGGAGAATTTAGTCAGCATTACACCATCAGCCTATTCCTCCCATTCCAAGATGCCCACAACCTCACATCAATGGCTCAAATGTGCTTAAAGTGGGCACGCTCTGTATTCAGTTGTTGTTAAGACAGTGACTCCCAGCTCGATCCCAAAACATGGTGTTTTTTCTTTTTTCAAGCAGAAATGTCTTAGCTTACCCTATTCTGCACCTCTAGGATTCACTTCTTCAGCTTCTCTTCATCGTCATGTAAGAGGACTATTTAAAATTTCCCAGAAAACTCTCAATTATAAGATTTCCAGAGCAGATATTTCAAACAAGGAACAGCTCACATGAGATTTGTGGTCTGTAGTGATAGAGTCAATAATACCGACCTGTGGAACCTCTCTAGCTTACATTCTTTAACTGACATAACAAAGGGTGTTTTTTCCTCTGTAAAGCACAAAATCCTCCAGAAATTGAACTGAAAGCTGTGTGAGACCATCTACTGCCAGAAAGAGAAAGCAGTATCAGTCACTCTAGATAACATAGCTGACTGCCTTCCAATTAAAGGCCCATTCCCTGGGAGGAAGATACCTTTTTATCTTGGACATGGAAATGATCTAGTAGTCTCCCTCCTGCATTACCTGAGGTGTGTGCAGACAACCATCAAGATTCTTATAAGCCTTACAGGTAGAAAGCTCCAAGAGTGTGACACAAAAAGACAAAACAGGAGCGTAACAAATCACTGCTTTCTTACAAGACTGAAAGTAACTCATGTTGCTGTAGAAATACCTATTTTATTTGGATTTTGGATTCTTGGTGCTTCAGAAGATCCTAAGGCAATTGCCAAACCACAGCCTGAGTTCTGAGGAGGTTTACGGTCAACCATGGGCTTACTCGCTGGGGCTGGAAACAAACAATGTGTTTTGTTGCACATTTCCACCCACCTCTCCCTAAGTATCCATGATCAAAGCCACAGGAAGCTCCAGAGGAGGGCCATGAGCCTAGTATCCCTAGGCTTGTTGATGCAGGTGTGAGGATCGCTCTTTCGACGCAAGATAAAACAAGCATAAAATCCCTCCTTACTGCTCCATGGGCATGTGGAGAGGGTAAAAAACCTTCCTCCTTTCCCACACAGCCACACTGGTTAGACAGACTCTGGCCTTGATACTACACTTGTCTGTGATAAATGCTCTGTAGAAGGCAGTGCATTTCTTATGGAAGCAACGTGTTCCTTTTTTTTTAACTCAGAGTGACTCCAGTGACAAAGGGGACTGGCATGGGGCTCTACTTCACCAGTCATATTCTTCCTCATTGACTGCCTGCTGGGAGAGAGAAATTGATTTCGAGGGAAGCCTGAGACAGTGGGTAAAAAAATCTCCAAGGATTCTGTCAAATGCTGAACCCATTATTCAGCAAACATGAAAAGAAACTCTTCTCAGATCCAGTAGTTGAGAAATGCTGCAGAGTGACATCTTCTCATTTAGATTGGGCAGTGCTTTTGGTTTAACTTTGGAGAAAATAATTCTGAGATCCCAGCAGAGCAAGAAGTGCTACAACATCTGTACTAATGTGCATCCCTAGAGAGGGAAGAGCAGGCTGGTCTGCTGCACTGCATTTTAACAATCCACCTTAAAAAGAGAGCTCATACCTCTATTGCACAACAGCATTTCCAATTAGTACCTTTTCCTAGCCCCAAAATATTATCATAAGGTTTAGCTGGGATATGAGTAGCTAAGAGAGCCTTAATTCCCCAAACAACTGTTTTCCTGCTTTTGCACCTAGGGAAAATCCGTGTTGGAGTCTGTAGGCATATGAGGGTCAGTCAGCACAGTACTGCCTGGAAAGCAGCAGCTGCTATGAATCATATCCTGGGAACTCCACAGAGAGGGTACAGATATGTGAGGACAGGGCAGCATTCCCCTTCCAGCCCAGGACTTGGCTGTCTTATGTTCTAAACAAGCAAAAGAAACAGTATGTGGGGAAATATTTTAATGGTTGTGGAAAAACTGCTAGAAAACTCTAGTTATTAATAATTCACTGTCCAGATGGAAAAATGTATTTTGCAAGTTTCCAGAGGGGTATTTTCCTACCTAAGTGCTTCCTAAATACTTAACTATTTCCACAGAAAATCTGGTGATACTTTTAATGGGGAAAAAGAAAATTACAGATCATGCCTCTAACACCTGACACTGGCCAGGAGGCCTGCTTGTACCACAGAATAACAGAACTAGATTTAAGTGTGACTTGAAAACACAAATAGAGATGTGAGGTAACCCTTCCATGCCATATCCACAGGAGTGCTGTGTTTGAGTGGCACACTGCCCTTCAAAACGAGGCGAGGACAAGGAGGATATCGGGGAGAACCATCAGATGTCTGGAAACTACACAGCCTGTGAGTAAACATGAAGTGGGAGGGCTTGTTTAGCCCAGAAAAGAGTCAGCCTATTAATGACAAAAATAGCAAATGGGAAGGGATCAGTCTGTGCAGTCACATTCCCTTTAACCAGGGCAGATATAGGGGTACCGAAATTATACCGAATGAAACTTAGGTTAAACAACATGGACAAATTGTGTAGCTGCAAGGACAGTTAAGCATTGAATGAGTGGCCAGGAGAGATGGTGGTGTTTCCAGCACAATGAGGAACAGCCTAGACAAAAGGTGCTCAAGAGCAAGCATATTAGTTTTTAGTTATTCTCCAGGCAGTCCCTTTTCCCAGGGCCCTCACACTGCTTCCCTGCGGATTTAACTACTTTTTTACCACCCCACCTATCCTAGCTACCTTCAGAGGGCCTGACAGGTTAAATACCGTGTGCAATTCTTGGCATCTTGCTTGGGTTTGCAATTTACTGCTTCTATGTAGGACTGGAACAAAACCTTGTGTGCCTTACCATTGAAATATTACCTGTCCACTGATACTAGTTCACATAATAAAGGTGCAACCTGCTCCACACCATGTGGCTCACCTTGAACACAGACCAGCAACGCTCTCGCTGTCCTCCCACTCCCGCCTGAAATGATCAGGTCAAATGCACACAGCATTTTGCAAGGGCTGAAAACCAGACTTGAATCCTGGCTTGGCTGCCAGAGCCTTAGTACAGAGCCTTGCCCTGGACAAGGACAGCTTCCTCTTTGCGAAGTGAGTATCACTGACAATCTGTTGGTGGTTTTCACTGTGCCTGTTCCTGCCCTGGAAGCTGCCCCTTTTTAGTGTTCTGTGGTCCGGCTGTGTCTGGTGCCTGATGATGGCCTTACGGACAGCTGCTACTAACACAGTGGGAAGCACAAGGGAAAAAATGGGTGCACATTCCAACAGCTGCTATCCAAAAAGCCTTCTGGAGCTTAATGCACAGCGAGCACTGTGTACCCAGCTAGAAACATTCCTTTTTCAGCCACGTTGCCTTGACAAAATGAAACTCGTCCCTTCTCCACGTAGTCCAACTGTTTCATAACAGCTGATGCTGCAGCAAAACCCCTGTCCCTCCCTGAGTAATGCAAGGTGTAGCACTGCTGCTCAGCTACTGGGGCCTGTTTGACCAAGGCCTTCCCACCCATTTCAGGATGGGTGGGAAGTTAACCAGTTGCAGTCATCTCCGCTCACCAAGATAGAGGTAGCCAGGTTAGCCATGATTCCTTACTGATGTGGCATTTCTGTTCACACTTCCATTCACACAGGGAGGATTATGATAACTTGTAGCTAACGCTCATGCCAGTTCTGCCTGGCTCTGCCCCAGAAGATTTGAGAGTTTTTTCTTGAAGCTAGCGTTAGTGATGGATTATCAGTGACTGACTGTTCAAACAGCCCAGTCTCACTGAGTTGTTCTGCTTCCTGTAGCCCCTTGCTTGTCATTTGTTTCTCCTGTAGGTCCCATTTCCCAGGAGCTCTAATCCTCCAGGAAAATTTATTTAAGTTGTCCCTGTAATCAGGTGTACAATAGTGTATAATCTTTAAGGCAGACACCACACTCACCATGCAAAGAAAGCATTTGCATTTACAATGTGAACCCTGCAAGACAAGTTTTCCTTTAACCTACCACCTGATAAGTAGAGAGCTTTAGCACGGCTGTTAGAATTCCCTGAAGCAAAGGCTGTAAAGAAGTAGGATTTGGCAAGAGCTGCTGTCATCTGCAAGACTGCCTCTTTGATCCTCCTTACACTTGTGTAATCATGCCAACATCTCTGCAAAACAGAGCTGTTGCACAAAGGTGATCTCCCTCTCGCTTGCTTTTTTCCTCTGATGGAATTTTTGCTTGGTGACTTTTACTTCTATACAGTAAGAAAAGCTCTGCACCTCCTTCTCCACAGTCTCTACCTTTGTATAGCAGCAATTACCCATTTACAGGTATTTCCTTGATTTCTCACTGTATTTTCAGTACCATATTATACTGCACAACAACTGAAAAGTAATTAATGAAGTCAAGTAGGAAACCTTGTTCTGAGGAGTCACCCATTGCCAAGCTGACTTGGCTATGCCAAAAGCTGTGGCAAAACTCCAGGCAGTCTCTTCTGGGGACTGGCATTCGGGTACTGCCAGTACATTCATGCACCGTTTGGAACACTATCATTGAAGACATTGGTCAGACAACATTAATAAAAATTCAGGGGTGTTTCCCATCTGGACCTCTTCTGATTTCTGAACCCTGAAGGTAAGCATCAGCCACATTTCTGAACCTTTTTCCATGTTCTTTTTAACATGCCAACTATGATTTTGTTATCAGTGAATTAACATAGAAAGTTAGTCTTGAGAAAAGAAATAAGCACAGGAGGTTTAAAGCATTTGAAGTCAAAGTCTCCCTTAATTCTTGTAATAAAAAGTTTTATGTACCTCATTAAAGTACATCCACTACATTAATCATTCAATATTGATTGAAATACGTCAAGATTACCACTATAAAAATACAGGTGGAATACAGAATCCAACAGACTGTTTTACTTGAGACCCTTTGTACATCAGATGAAAGTTGTGCGAGATAAAAATATATGTGCAACTAGCATGCAAGTTTTCACTTCCAATTATGATCAAACTACCAAATCCTTTTGCTGCTTATACTTCACTAGACTGTTTCTGGGTCTGAAAGGAACAAACCACGTCCAGGCTGCTGAACTATACTTATCTGGAAAGCATGAAATCAGAGCTTCCCAACATGTGCCTTTACAGTTAACATCCACCACAAAATTAGTACTTTCTTTAAGAACATGTGGTTTTAAGTGAGAGCATCTTTGGAACCTTTGAATAGGTATTTTTAGAATCAAAACCAAATAGAATTTGGACACTCAAAGCACTGCCTTTATTCTGTGTTGGTGTAGCAGCCGGTAGAACAGGTCTTGGTTGACAACCTGAGCTCCTGTAAACTGACACAATGTTTGTCTTTTAAAGAAAACCAACTCCCGCACTGTCATCTGCTACTGTGGGAATTATGTCCTTCAGAGGATCCTGTATTTTACATGGCTCTGGATTATGTCCTTTCTAGGGGCAAATGGAAGCCTTTCATTTACCAGTACTTTAAGTACAAGGTGCCATTTAGAAAAGACCCAGTGCTGGAATCTCTTTCCTTTGGGACCTGCAACACAACTCAGTGTTTCTATGCAGCAGTTGCTGGAATATTCTTGAACAGAATTGGAACGTGGGAGCAAGTCCAGTGTTCACTGTAAACATGGCGTGAATTGAGTGACCCAAGGCAGCAGACAAGGTCCAAAAGTTATCAGTTTGCATTTGACCTTTAATATTTGGCTTCCACTAGTATGTCTATTTAACAGGTTTGTCCTCTACTGGTCTATGTTATTCTTTGTACAGTCATTTATACCAGCACACAGAGACGTGAAGATTTATCCGGATCAGAGTGGTAACATCTGGCATGCACTCACTTAACCCTTCTGTCCTACATACTCATCAGTCCTTTTCTTTTTCTTGTTCTCAATTTACATCTAAGATGACCTTTCAGACAACAGAGCAAAAGAAGAGATCATTCTTCTCTGCAGCACAAGGGCCAGATTTTCCATTGCTTTCCACTGTGCCAGGGAAAGTCATTTGGCCTCACTGTGGCTCTAGAGGAGCACAGAGCAGCTCAAGTGCTTTGTGCCCCCTCTTTGAGCCAGCTAAAATGACAGCAGGAGGTGAGGTGGAAGGTCAGGTGTATGGCACATAGCCTAAACAAATGCCATCAGCTGGGCTCTATCACGTACGTGTGCCCTCTGAATGCAAAAAACTCAGTAAGCACACAGAAACTTTCTCAGAACACCTGAGCTGTAGGAGAGTTTTCCCTCAGCCATTCACAGGAAGGGACACAGCATTAAGTTGTTCTGCTTGGTTCAGCAGTGTTAGCAGGCTCCCTCACTACTCAAGAGTTCATCTGCCTTGCAACCAACAAGAAAATTCCATGAATGCCAGAAAAAATAACTGTTGCTCTTTCTTGCCCAGGCATTGCCCAGTACTGTCTTTGGATCAACATACAGTTTTAGCAAAGTAATTGAAGTGATAAATCAGATAACATCTCCAGCAGATTGACATGGAGATCATGTTGATTGTTATTGAACTGCATTGCAGCAAACACGAAAACAGCAAGCAGAGCTGCTCTGCTTTCACCCCACACTGCAGGTAAAGAACAGCCCAAGCCATATTTGACTAACAGGAATCTCTACAGCAAAATTTAAAAACTAATGTAATTGTATTGTTGGGATGCTCTTTGCACCAGTGTTGTGATGCCAGAGGGAGGCAAAGAGAAATTTTCCATTTGTTTTTGAAATGATGAAAAACCTCCACCAATATTAAGGGTGAGATTTGAAGAATTTAAAGAATATAGATTTTGTATGCAGTGCTCCCCAATGATGGCTGACACCCCAGATGGGAATCCCAAGGCTTAGGCAGGACCAGTCAAATTGCTTCTCCTGACAAAGCTTGTCTAAAACTCCATTTCCATTTTTCTGACACGTGTTTTCGTGTAATGATAATTTGCAAGCTGTGGGTATTCAGCTTCACTGAAAGAACAAACAAAAAGCTTTCTGCTGCAAAACAGTTTAAGCGGTTGGGAGGGAGAACTCGGACCTCACCTCTTCTCTGCAAAACACAGCCTCAATTCTCATATTCTTCATTTTGAGCCATTTCAGCATTAGTATGTACCTCGTTTTTGACCTATTATGGGAGGATAATACACATCAACTCTGCACTCAACATATTTCACCATTTAAATGAGCTAATACACATTGTTATCAACAGCATATTTCTTCTTTTAATACCTCGATCCTGACAGTCTGAAGTATGTCTTTAATAGCCCAGAAACAGTCCTACTGTGAGGGGAATGAGGCAGTGCTAAGCGAGCCTGAAACACGAAAGCCTGTTTCAGCTCACCAGCACCTTGTGCCAGCGGAGCACTGCGAACTGAGTGACACGCAGGGGTTGGTTTCAGGCAGGTGGCAGAGCTGGGAAGGCAGAAATCTTCCAGGCATAATTCCCATTAACCTCTGTACCCATTTCCAAAGGGAACTGTCATTTCCCTGTCAATAAGTTTTCATCCGGACTGTTGCTCACAAGCCATCAAAGCATCCAGCCAATCCTGCTCACACAACCAGTTGTACCATCATAGGGGACAGGACAGGAGCTAGACCTGAGAAGGTTTTTTGCCTTCTTCTGTGCTTAGATTATGATTTTATGCTAAAAAGTTGGCATGGCAACCAAACGCTTGGCAACAAAAGGCCAAGGAACGGGTCCAGAAGAGGGCCAAGCAAAAAGCACTGCCCAGCTCTTCCACGGGCAGATCTGTGCCCTGCATACCCATCTTGTCAGCGCTTCTAGAGCAGCCAGGGTTACAGCAGAAGAAGGCATTATTAATAAGCTAGGCAGGTCTGCAATAAGTGAATAGCAAATTTCTCCAAAACACTTGAAATGGACCCTGGCGCCTCATTCAGGCTCCTTTTGCTCTGTCCACCAATTGCCACGCGTTGCCAGGAGACGGTCTTGCTCCACAGGAGGACTCGCCACTGGCTGCCATTGTGCTGTCTCTCTATGTCCCCCTCCTCCCCTGTCCTGCTCTTGCTCTCTGCAATGACAGAAGCCTGGCAGTGCTCTGTTTCTCAGTTCTGACACAACAACTTCTTTTAATTTGGAAGTTTTCAAAAGCTTTTTGGTTTTTCTAGAGTGATCAACTGAGCAAAATCCCCAACCTGCACAACTCCAGGCTTGCAACATACATGCTGGAAAAGAGATGCAAGTGACTTAAAAGGTAGGGCTGATCTAAAGGGGATTAGTGAATTACACTGTGAGGACCAGTCGCTTGCTGCATGAGCACTGTGGTTGCATCCCCTGAAGTCCAAAGTAATAAGTTTGGGTGCCTGGTTAGGGTGCACAAGTTCCATTTAGTCTCACTTGTGCTGGGAACTTTGTGTAGTCCATTAAAGCATGCCCTTGGCTTTTTAAATGTTCCCAGACTTTTGTTTGATCATATAGGGCCTCAGAAACCTCTCTTGCCTTTGGATATTGGCCAGCTTAGTCCCATGCACATCAGAAAATAAGCTATTCATTCATCAGCCTTCCTGAGGCACTTCCCTTACACCCCTAAGGAAACCTTTTGGATACGGGCTCGGTACGGGCCAATACAGCATCACCTTCCCAAGTCTGCTGGTGCCAGTGCCAATCTCTTACTTCAGAAAGCTCGGCTGCTAAGCAGATAAGTGAAGTTAAAGGTTAATCAGTTCCAGGGTTGGTTTGCCAAATACTGTGAGCCAAGGATCAGCTTATGCTACCATTTGGCATCATCTTCTGTGGTCAGAACAAACTGAAAGGTGGCAGCCGAAGAGGAGACTGCTGTTGTGACAGAGACCTCAGCCCTGAAAGGCTCCAACACAACCGCGTGGCCAGGTGTAACCAGAGAACATAGTACTTCAGCTTCCTCAAGGACCTTGGAAAGCAGACAGAGAATGAGCAGGGATTTTAATGTGCTGTTTGCAGGGACTTAATGACACAGCCTGTCCCTGTGCCTGTGGGGAGGGCAATTCCTTTACCTCTTATTCTCAGTCCTGTATCCAGACTGAAGCATCATTCTGTCTTTACCTGGATGAGAAATCCTTCACTGTCTGCAAGTAAATTAAACTGAGCATCCAATCTCCATCATTCCAGTACTTCTTTTTCTAATTCCAGCATTCCTTTTCTCTGTCCGATACTCACTATCCCACCCCCTTTCCCTCCCTAATGTCAGAGATTTCCAGATGCTCTTAAACAGACACACATCAGCTCTTCCCCTCCATGTCATTTAACACAGACAAACTGGCACAAAGAAAATAACTTTAATTAAGTGGACAGGCTAATTAGACTAATTTATTTAATTTCACCAGAATTTCACTGTTCTGTTTCCAATTCACTCTGGCACCATGGGACACATTCCCCTCATTCTTTCCTCCCACCAGTAGGAGCAGTGACAAATGAGTTACATCTTGTTACTCTTCTGAGACTCCACAGTTGAAAAGGACATTGGAAAATAAAGCACCAACCTCACTGTTTCCAGCTTTCACAATCTGAACAGAGGAGCCGTATTGTGATCCAAGAGTACAGGAGTGGATTGTCTATCAGCAATCCCAGCTCTGTGGCTTACTAGCTGAAGAGAAATAGTTAAAATGTTCCCTTGTACAAAATGGAAGGGGAACTTCAGACTACTCAGGCAGCACAGTGACTCTCCAGGGTGCCAGGTGATTCAGTGCAGCTGACCAGTGTTGAGGTGCCAAAAAAGGTGCGTGGGGAGCACCAAGTTGCTCATTTCACCCTCTCTTGCCATGCAGTCCTAATGACCGTGTTGGTAATCAAGTAAGCTGTTCTTATAAGCCTCACTTATAGCTGTTTTGTGTGTAGAGTTCCATGAGGGAATTGTAGCTTGTCCTAATTCATGTCAACTTCCTTTCCAATTCATCTTTTATGAACATTTGGAACTACACACAGAAATCTTTCAGACACACCAGAGACAGACCATAGGCCTGGCACAGACAAACTGCAGGTCCCCCGGTGTGTGGAAGGGTTATGTTTGCCTGTCACTGCCTTCTCATCCCTCTCCTTTTGTCTTTGATTAAAGATACAAGCCACACACTGACCAGCACGTGGACAGCCAGCAAAGTAAGTGCAAGGAGGTTCGCAAGCACACACACATACAGCTGAGGCTTTGTTCCGGTCCTGTTTACTCGCAGGGCGAACAGTTGAGCATTGTTTCTGTTTGACAAATTGTAACTGTCCAGCTAGGAGAGATCTAGTTCCAGCTGGTTAGAGCTGCTTGCATGTCTACCTCCTCCCGTTCCCTCTTCAATAACTCACGAATCTATCTTACCCAGGGACAAAAAGTACAAGTACAGCCTCCTTGTTGGATTCCTTCCCACTTTGAATTGACACTGACCTCATCATGGTCCCTACTTCGACTGCCAGCGGAGGTAAGATCCTTATGAAGCATGGCTCGAAAGGTGAACTCACACTTGACAGGTGTCCCAAAGACCTTAGGGTCCTGCACTTGTGTTATGATTAGGAGCAGTGAAGAGAGACCTTTTTGTAGTCCCCACCAGGTGCTCTCAGCTTGTCAGGCACTGGAGAACAGTGTACACTTGATAGTGTTGGAGCACAGCCACAGGAATCTCAGAGCTGTTTACTACCTAATCACGTTTTTGCCTTGTATAGCACCTGATGCATCAGGGACTGATCGTCCACTGTACAACACCAAATGTCATGTACGACTCTTGATCCCAGTCTCAGAAAATGAGTATCAGAGCACTCTATTGTCAAAAAAAAAGCCGCTCATTTTCTGTCAGACAGACAAAGTAAGGCCAGAATGCCACTAAGTGCTGGATTTACATCCTCTTTCCATCAAGTAAATTACGTTACCTTTTTCAAGACAACTTATTGCTTTGGAAGGACATTGAGACTCTAGCAGAATATTTCTTCTCTAGCAGAAGAAACAGCTGTCTCAAGGACTGTCATCTCCAGTCTTCACAGAGAAGGGGTGGCAGAATCAGATTGGTGCTAAATGACATAAGATGTGTTACAGATCTGCAAAGAGAACACAGTAGTTCTAGAAATACAGAACCAAACTGAAATTCCTGGCTTAGTGAGGCCTAAAGTCTTACTCCTAAAGACATCAGTATCATATGAACTCCGTACAAACAGGTGCTTGCTAGCTTCACTGTTCAGTCAGAAAGGTGGATTCAGAAACTCTAATCCATTTTCCAAATTATCCTACTTATGTTATGTAGCATTTCAAAACTGGCTTCCATTTCATTTTTTCCCTTCTGTAATTAAAAGCCAGTGTTCTTTACCTAGTGCTGAAATGCCTCTAAATAGACACACACACAGGCAAGTCTTTGAGAGCATAATTTAAAGCTAAACGTGTCCCATCATCCAGAACCCTGACCTGTGACTCCTGACCAAACAGTAGGCCTGGATACTGAGTGCACCGTTCATGTGTATATAGTTTGTGCTTGTATATGTAGTTAAAATAATGCAGTTTAAGTACTATAAAATGTGTCGCAAAATTCAAATGTAATAAGCAGAACATAAGCCCCGAATTCCTTTGTTTGTTTATCCCACCATCAGTACACAAACCAAGGCTGAGTGCAGTGTTAACATTTGTGCTGTATTGCATTTAATGGGCTGCTTTAAGCTTCTTTGCATGGCAGCCTTGTGTGCGAGAACACTGATTTCCCGTTTAGAAAGGGAAATTGTTCTTATGGGCCCTGTGAGGGAAGGCATGCTCAGCTTCAGTACCATGAGCCTAGCTCATGCCAGCAGATCTCATGATCACCCCTCTCGCTTGTTCCTCCAGTTACTAAGAATTCTGTAGATAAACTTCACTTTATCTGAAGGGAGGAAGTTGCTGCCGGATGCCGAGTCAGGAAGGACAGCAGCCTATTGCACACAGCAATAGCTTTAGAGGAACAGTCGTTTTCCCATGCAGATGGGAAAACAAGACTGTTAACCACCCGTGTGCCATGCCACTCATTCAGCCTGTACCACTCCAGCAAACTGGAAGGAAAGGCCTTTTCCCGTATCACATAAAAGGGGAAAAATAAATTATTGAAGCTCGTTGGTAGCCTGAGCTGACAGAAATAGAAGTCTTGAAATTAGAGGCTGTGAGGCAGGGACTCTGTACCTTGCGCTGCAACAGGAATCAAGCCTTTCTCTCTGCTCTCAACTCCCCATATAACCGTAACTGGTTGGGCTTAGTGATTAGCCAAGAACACAAAGCCCATGAGAACTGATAGCTACTGGTCCAGTTCAGCTGCCAAAGGTCAAGACAGCTGGAGAAAGCACTGTATGCTCAGGCGTTGATCACATAGTTGTTTTAAGAGTCACTCGGGCTATCTTCGGAGGGCACTTGGAAGATTAAGCTGATCTGAAAGAATGCAGACAGCCAGGACATTCTCTTTTCACATGTGCTCTGCTCAGTCATCCTTTCTTTTGCTCAAGTAGGAAGTCTGAGGGCAAGTGATAGCACCTCCCATATCAGCCTGCCAAGCCCTCAGTATTTGTCAAAATTATACTTTTGACAGATTCCTATCCTTCTGTGGCAGTAAAGCTCACAATGCCCATCCCTAGGCTCAGACTAAAAGTGGCAACATCTCCAAGCTACAAAGGTAGACAGTACCTCCTCGTTTCAGCTGCTAAACAGATTATTCAGGGGGAATGAGAAAAAAAAGAGTAAAGCCTTCAAGCCTTCCAGTGGTTATCTCCCCATTAAACACTTCTTCCTGGGAGGGCTGAAACAAGCGAACAGATGCAAGGGCATGTGCCTCCCAAAACCCAAAGACAAGCCTCCCTGTACTGAAAATGAAAGAGTGCTTTGCTGAATTCCAGCACGGTATAATGCAGGCAGGCAGCCCGCCCCAGAGCTGGCTCTTCTGTAGGAACTGAAGCAAGTGGATCAGGATCTTGCTTACAAAGAGCAGCCACTTGAGTTTGGAGATAGTGACATTGAACCTCAGAAGCTGGGAGGACTTGAAACATCCCCAAGGATGCAGCATGTTGTGTGTATCCCAAGCCTTGGTCCCCTCTGCTTGTGTCTGCTGCTTTCTGGGGGGGTTACGGTTCATAGTTTGCATCGTCATTTTAATTTTTTCTTGCTCTAGGATTGAAGTCCTCCAGGACTCGCTCACCTTAAGGAACCAAGGCCCATTGACTCAGTCTTTACACAACCAACAATTTACCACTTGGCCAGCCTCTCAGAGGCCTTATATCTGCGTACCCTGATAAGATAAGGATACATCAAAGGTGTGATTAACTCTCCAACTGCCTCTCTGAGCTCCTTTAGCTTTGTCCCTGAAGCATTGTTACTTTACAGTGCAAGTCATTTTCTCCCCACTTACATAAGTCCTTCAGGGAAATTTCTACCTTGTGTTAAGTACAGTCTGGCTGTCCCTCTGCCAGAGAAAAATTACAGCAAAGCCTTACCTGGAGCCTGGAGGGAACAGCATGCTGTAATCTCTCCTAAGCATGAACAGCCATCCTGCTCTGAGGTACAAGTCGCCCATGGCTGGAGCCTCATCTCACTAGTCTCTTGGTGCAGTGCTCCCCCAACAGAGTTCTTCTCTGGAGAATAGCATTATTTTTAATGATTTAGAACAGATCTGAACTTAATCACATCACTGAGCCCCCCTAGTGCAACACACCTTTATAACTGGTAGTCCCAGCTACTCTCAGTCCTGAAGCTCTTGGCTCTCAGTACAAAATCATTTTCTTTCATCCCTTCATAACAGTTTGTTGGATGTCCCAAGTGCTATTGTATACAGGTTACTGGGTGCAGGGTGCTTGGGCTAAAGAACAAGCAGCTGTAGCCAAAGTTAAGTGATTCCTCCCGAGAACTGGGGCTCCATCCCATAGGTAGCCATCTCTCTTGAGCCACAGAGTCGATCAGAGCAGCAAAGCTTCTTTGTGACTGTGATACAATCTTTCCTTCTAAGGTCTTGTTATGCTTCCTGGACAGGACATGGCTAAACAAAGTGACTAGCACAACCTCAGTGGCAGTCTCCTGGTCACACAGGTTAGCATATTATGTCTCATCCAGTGGTATTTTAATTTATTCTAAAAGCAAAGTCACCCAGTTAAGCATATGTGAAGGATGTTTCATGCTTTCTGAACTCAGAGTCTCCCTGTACACCTGCACCAAGAGACACAAACACCTGCTTGTCTCAGTAAGTCCTCTTCATAATGATACATTTCCCATATCGAATCAAATATCTGGAAAAAATGGCTTGACAAGGAAATCTTAAAATCTGATGGAAGCCACAGAAAAAATTTTTTTTCATCTTTTGAAAGCACCTTGATATTCAACTGTGCAGAGAATTCAGTGTTTGAGAGGTGTTCTTTTGGGTGACAGAGGGGGAGTTGCGTTTCGCTTCGTGCACTGAGCACATGGACACCAGAGGTGCAAAAAAGCAATATCCATTCCAGACGGGGAAGGGAAAGGAGGGGGCAGTGAGAAGCATGGAGACGCACTACATAGGCAAAGCAGGAAGTTCTGGCTGAAGAGGAAATGCTTCAATGCTGTCTTAAGAACATTTTGCTGTGAAACTCCATGCAGCTATAGAGAGGTGAAAGAAAAGCAGCTTTCTGCAGATGCAGCAGTCTGAAGCTCATGTCCTGCCATACACAGGCTGTTGTCCCTTTCCCTGAAGAGGGGCCGCAGCTTGTGCTGCCCCTGTACGAGCAGCTGGAGAGAGGAACCAGGCTCCCGACAAGCAGCCCGAGCACAGACACTTCCATTTCATGTGCGCAGGCTGCACGTGTCATTTCGGGTGGTTTCTAGAAGTAGATGAGGCACGCTCATAATCCTTCAGTGGCACGTGCTCTTCTACTTTGGAAGCAGCTTGTCCAGTGGCCAGATCAGCTACATCAGGCAGCATCATTCCCAGTCTGGTTTTGGCTGTCAGGATCCCACACAGGGGAATGTAGTTCGGCAGCAGCCTCAAAAGCCTCAGTGACACTTCGCTTCATCGGCAGATTAGTTTCTCCAGGATTCTCAGAAAGAGTCTTCTGACGTAAAGGTTGTAAGAGAAAATGGATTAATGGGATCACAGTGAACCTGTCTGAACATTCCCATTTAGAAATAAAGTACCGTTCATCTGCCTTACCTTATTTTAGTGCATGTGTAAGTAGAGAGGAAGCAGACTCCTTTTTAAGGGCTAGGGAGATGAAAAGTGTGAGCAATAAAGAAAAAGCCAGATATGGCAAGTGTCTAGAGATAAGAGCAATCCTTGTGTATCAGGTTGTGATGTCAGATAAGTCAGATATCACTAATGCCTTGCATGGTCATAGCCACACAGCTCCTTCCTTCTGTGAATTGTAATCACAGGCATTTATGCTTTCAGACACAGCCTTTCTCCAAGCATTCAAGGGTACTCCCTGTGAATGAATGACAGGATGAGAATCAATGAGCACTGTTCTTCCTACTTCGGACATCTCAAGAAATAATTGAAACCTCATGGACCTCAGTTGTAACTTCCCATTTAGTTTGTTAAATGCCAGGACGCCTCTTGTGCAAAAGCAAGTCAGCCTCTTAAAGCCACTTTAGATAATCCCATGATACATGGGACAACAAACAGGCAGAATTTCCAAGTACAAAGGTGGCCCTGTAGTCAACATCTCTGAAGCTGAAAGATTCTTTGTGTTGTGCAACCAGCATCATCTCTGAGTTTTCTCAGAAGCCAGTGTAAAGAGGCTCACTCCAGCCTCTGTTCTGTAGGGGGTAAAGCTTTCTTGCCTACTGTGCAGGGCTCCTCCAGCACAGAGGGCAGCTGCTGTGAGGCTCACACAAGCCCAGACACACACGCGCACACACACATGCATGATCTACCCAACCTGCTTTTGTTGCTCTGGGGCTTCAGCAGAGCCTGTTATGCATTTTGCTGAGTAGTCTTCTTTTTCTTTCTAATAATGGTGAAAAGCAGTTTTCAGTTCGCTGTCAGCAGTGATCTCAAAATGACAGACCAGCAAAACATTGCATAGACCACAAAGGAGTGCTTTCCTTGGCAGCACGCCCAACTCTGTCATATTAATGCTCAGCCAAGAGCTATTGTCCTTGACAAGTGACGCTGCACCAGTAGAACAGGATCCACTGCAAAAGATTTCTTCCCATGTGCTACACTGCTGGTGTCTTCTGAGCCTTTAGGAAGGCTGAAATATCTGCCAGTGCTGGAAAACTCACATCCCCTAAAACCAGCTGTTTTACAGAGCTCGGGGGCAGTGATTTGATATTGGAGAACAGAACCACTGCCCAGAAGTTATCTACAGAACAGCACTAAATGCACCCAGAAGACACCTAGGCCAAACAAAATTAAGCAGACTGGGGACCAGCAAGGAAAGGGCATTCACATTGTGCCAGGGTAGACAGCCAAGTGAACAGAGTAGGCAGTGCACAGCTGGCTCCTTTAGCAGCTGGCTTAGGGCACAGGGTAAAAAGCACTTTGAAGACTACTAAAACCCCATGTTTTGCCAACACTGAAATATCCTGTCCATGCTCTGCTTTGATAATGCCCTCTCATTTGTGATGAAAGAAAGTGCAGGTTCCCAAATACAAGATCGAAACATTTTCTTTCGGTGATGAACAAATCCCTCTCGTCATAGAAACCCTCCCACACAAAATTTTTCTTCCATTTTTCTGTGACTTCCAATTAATAAATGCTTTGTTGTAAAGTTGTCAGCCCTCCTGTATGGAGCAGGGCACTATCAAACTGCTTAAATACTGGCAGTAAGAATTTTCCTTTTGAAAAAGGGAAATGAAGGAACATGATGTGAGTTACAGAAACCTTCCCCCATGTAAGAACAGATTGGAAGGGCGATTCTGGGCAGCCAGTGAGACTAGAGAGCACAGTGCTGGCATGTTGGGCACTTAACCTTCAGATAGTTCTTAGCTTCTGTCCAGGGCCTGCGTGTCAACAAGGCCTAGAGGAAGTCTGTACACACTAATTTTTGCCAAGGAAGAAGAACTACCCGAGTGTGCCCAGCTTGTGTTTAAGAGACATGACTTTCCCCAGCAAAAGTGACATTGCTTATGGCTGCTGCCTGTCAACACACTAAGCTGCTGAGCCCAAAAGAGAGGTGCCCCAGCCAGTGTGGTGCCCCAGTGCACAGGACCCTACTCACCCTCAGGGGGCCCTGTAGGCAGTTCCTGGAGCCACCTGGAAGGTGTTCCCCTGCTCAAGGAGGTGTTCGTGTTCCCTACTACTAAGTGAGAATGTGGTAAGCTTGAGGTCATGACATGTTCTAGTTAGATAAATGCAGGAGCTAAAAGGACACTCATTCATGCTATGCCGGCTGCTTCTGAGGGGAGACATCTCTGAGCATGAAAAGTCAAATGGTTCCGGTCTCCACTCATTTGTCTTTCAGCTGAAAAACTTTCTGGTGCCTTGTCTCATCCACAGGGGAATCTCACCTCTGTCACTTTCATTCTGGTTTAAGACAGGAGAGGAAAGGACACATTCTTTTCAAGCACCTGTAAATCTTGGAACAGAACACTGTGTGTCTGTTGTATTTAATTGTTGATGTTATTATCACTTTCTTATTTGGGATATTAGGCAAGCCTTCCTTTCCCTGATGAAAGAGTGAGAACACTCATTGCATGTCTAAAGCCAGAATATAAAAGAGAAGCTCCATAAATGGTTTTGCTCTGTTTTTGAGATGGAATCTGAAGAGTCGGTTCGTGAAAGAGATCTGAGTTTTATGGAAATGCATTACACTTGTGGACTTCAAACAGAAATCTATGGTTGCTGTGCTCTGCCACTTTTAGCTTTTTGGTATTCTTTACATAGAACTTTTCTCTTTTCATACTTCAGTGTTGTGCTTCCTTTTCCATCCCAGGGGATTGCCAGTGAGGTTTGAATAGAGTAATTTCTTTTCCTAAGTTGAGAAAGTGTTACCCTTTCTGTAGCTGAGTCACCTATGCATGATAGGAACTTTAAAGACACAATTTTCAAAGGTGGCTGGGGATTTGACTACTCAATTAAACTGAGAGAAACTGAATCTCCCAATCCTCTGAGGTGCTTCGGGAAAATCTCTTGCTAAATGTAGCAGCTTAATGAAGATCTAAAGATACATAAAGACATTTTCATCTCTTTTTACTGAAAAATCAAGGGCTACTTCCACACAGTGGAAACCTGACAGGCATTACAGAACGTCACAAACTCCTCAGAGGCAAATCTTACTCCATTCTTCTGGACTGCAACGTGGTTAGTATCCCTGTTTCTTTCCTGAAGCATGGCTACATTGTAGGGCTGAGGCAGAATATCGGCTGTATTTTGGGGCTGCCTTTCCACAGGCAACATAGAGAATGGCACATTAGAGGTCTGCAGCACACTGTTTGGATACAGGAAGTGTTCATCCAGGTTGGATGGCTTGATTCAAGTTCACACCTCCGTATTTCCATTCCTTATCGTAAGTAGAATAAGAATTGGCACTAGAACACTTACATGAAAGCTGTCAGAGCACTGAGGGCACCAGGTGCTCCTAGTTGCCCTAACCACCCTCTGCCCATTGGCCCAGCAGTCCTACTTAGGCTCAGGCACTGGCTTCTTCTATAAGTGCTGTGCTGTTTGTTTAGTTCTATTAGTCTGTGTCCCGCTGTCCTGACTGTATTTCAGGGTTGTTTACGGCGCGGAGTGGCCTGTTACAGTTCAGGCGCTGCAGCTGCCTTCATGAGCCTGCTGTGCCCTGGGCCTGCTCTCTTGCGGCAGTGTGGGCTGGGCCCCGTGCCTGAGGGCACAGCCATGCCTGCAGATGGTTAGCTGGACATCCCGGCTCGCCTGCTTCCACCGCTTCTTTGGACGGGTGTGCTGGGCTCTGACCTGACACCCATCCCAAGCAATGAAGGGCTTCAGTAAAACACGTGAGAACCAGGTCGCTCTGGGTACGAAGTGCCAGCTACCACTGTATTTACCAACATACTGTAAGCTTAGGTGCAGCTGTAAGTGAGGTTTTGATTGCTCTGTAAGTTGTCATCACACTTTGTTGACTGGTACATCCAACATGAGTCTGTAATCATTCCAGAGGACTTAGCTATCCTATTACTGTTTATATACTGAAAGCTTTTTACTTTACAGTTTTGTTTGGTGCAATAATTTTTTTCATTTAGTCCCTTGGTTTATTTCATTTAAAGCTGTACATATGAGCTTGGTGAGTCATCTGATTGAGAAACATGGTGAGAATCAGAGCAATAGCTGGTGGGTTGTTCTGTTTATTGATAGGTTATTTTTCCCTTCCCATGAGCTATAAACAACAGATGACTTATGGAAAGAAAATTTGTCAAAAATTATGGATATTATCTACGTAAAGGTTGTCTGTGACATTCAGAAAACATGATTTGCACAAATTCTGAAGCTCGCACCATAGCAGAGGATTGCAAAACACATTCATCTGGTAGCTCCCTTACATTTTTTTAGGCTGAATCTGTGAAGTGGTTTGGCTTCAGTGATAATACAATCCAGATGTTGGCCTACAGGGAGCAAAAGTATTTACTAAGAAGAATAAATCCCCTTTTTTTCAGTGATAAATGCACCAGATTACCCTCACCTTGTGAAAAAGGAACACACTATGCTGAACAGTAGCAGGAAGCTCTACATCTTATCAAATGGCTCACTTATACAAGTTGTTGATACCCACCCAATAATGGCATCAGGCTTTTTTTTTTGCCAAGTATTCATGGGAAAGGGGGAATTGGGATTCATTTTACCTTACAGGCTAAAGTTTCTTGAAATCTGGTGTATTCAGAAAGCAGGACACAAGTTGGGGTGATTTGCTGTGATAGAGCATGCAGTCTGTCAACAGTTAGATGCTTAAGGGAGGGGGGAAGCTTTGGAATTTATTTGCTTGGAGAGTATCATATCTAATTGTTGAGGAAACTCCTTTTCCCCCAAAGCTGGATAGCTAGCATGATTCTGCATCTGTAAGATTTCTGCAGCACTTGTCTTTTGCTCTAGATCATTCCATGAGTGCGTTCTGCTGATGTTTACACAGTTGTTAAACGCTGTAACACTAAGTCCGTTCAGGAATGAAACTGGGAGCTGCATCCTGGTGCCCTGATAATCCAGGTAACTGCTTCTTTGACTGGTAACTGCATTGCAACTGGTTGTAAGTGGAGTTTGCTGTAGAAAATGTGGAAGTATATAGACCTGTGTTGCTGGAAAAACACTGCTAAACCTGTTGGTGAACATTTAGGGGGATAGGCAATAAAGCAGCAGGAGTAGAAGGTTTTTTAAGTAGTCTGAGACTTGCTGTATTGTCTTTTGTAAGTGACCTCTTGTTTTCTGTGCAGCTCAGTGCAAACTGCCCTTCATGGCTCTTTTATGAGCATTGTTATCTTGTCTTGAGTTCTGCAAGCTGAAGTTAATTGAAAATACTGGTAGCCAAAGCTATTGCCCCAACAGGGAATGCATGTAGGGAGAATTCCAAATCACACTCAAGTCGTAGAAAGGATATCTCTGTTGGAGTACAACCAACAAGTTGCCCCAGGAACATGCAGGCAGTGTGTTAATCTATTTTCCTACCTCTTGTCTATAAATTTCAGCCAGTTTCTGGCCAGTGGTTACTTTTAATCTATTCCCTGTATGAAAGGATTTTTGTCAAGGTGGAAGCCACACCTGTCACTGATTTTTCAAGAGGCTTATTTTGTTTTATTAAATCTTGTGCAGAGTTAAATACAGGAGCCCTTGGTACAATGCAAGGTAATTGTTTTACAAAGCTGGTCTGTAGGGAACTTAGTGGAGACGGCTTTAACAAAAAGCATCTGGAAGGATGCCATGATTTAATTGAACATCCACCCCACTGAGCAAGGCACATGCTAAAACAGGAGGGTGTGGATTAAGCCTTGCACCGTCCAGTATGGCCGTGAATATGTCATCCTGTGACAGCAAACGGGTACCTGCCCCAGCAAGTCTTTCCAGGCTCCTACTGGGAATATGTTCTGGAATGCTGTGAGGGGCTTCCCAGCTGTGTGCCTGCAGGCAGGCCTGCCCTTGTAAGGGCTCCACATGTCTGAAGCGAGACTCATGGCTGGTGCCTTGCTGTTCTTTATGTTCAAGAGGTGCTTATGGGACCTGCCAGCAGCACTCTGGGGACACATCAGGGTGTGCTTGGCAGCAGGCTGGGTGCAGTGCCGGGCTGAGTAACCAGGCTCTGCTGGAAAATCACCGGAACCAGGAGAAACTGTACTGCTTAGGTGGAGCTGGGAAGATGATGGAAGTTCCCTAAGCAGTCTTTCTTTGAGAAAATGGCTAGATAAGCTTCTCCTGGCCTTGTTTCTAAGTAAGTACTTTGGTTTGATGTTGATTCAGGAGTCACAGCAGTGCTGATCCCTCTCCTTATCTGGTGTGACAGGCATGAGGTCTGTAACTGGCTTCCTATGGTCAAGGGTGGGCACGTGTTCTTGGCAGCAGCTCTCCTAGGAGAGAAACTGGAGCCTGGATCTAAGAGTACTGTGGAGCTTGGCAGACAGCTGTTTCTCCCAGTTTGATGCAGTGCCTCGTGTTCCATTCCCAGCATGTTTCTTCTAGTGAGGTGACACCACCTGGTGCCAGCCTGCAAAGCTGCCTCTTTCTCTCCCTGGATACAGCCACCTGCCAAGAGCCTGTGCTGGTAGTGCGCTAAAGCTCGGGCAGGGAAATTCAGGCAGGGCATCAAGGACTCAGGTTTCTCTTACCAGTGTTCCAATGTCTGGGTGGCAAGGTTGCACACAAGGTATGGATTTATGTAGATGTGCTCGGTGCCTTCATGAAATCCTGACCGGATTTGGCAACTGGGAGATGAGAAATCAAGTGTTTTTCTGCTCTGCACCTGGTCTGGTGTTTTGTAAAAGGTCATAAGATCACCGGCAAATAGGAGATGAGTGTCTCCAAAGCCCAGAGACATAAAATCATGCCAAGGGGTTTGTGGGGGGAGAAAGTGTGAAGGTGTGGAAGACTTCATGACTTCTTATTGTAGCTGTAATAGATTAAAAGAAAAGAAAAAAGAAAAACAAAACAAAATAAACACAAAACATAAAAACAACAACAACAACAAAAACCACAACCAAACCAACCAAACAAAAAACCACAAAAAAATCCCCCCAAAAAACCCCACAACTCACATGTCCTCCCAGCACAGTAACAGGTATTTCCCTTTTGTGGTAGCCTGGTAGATTTAGGGGGTTTCTGGAACACATTATTGGAAAGGGCTGCTTTACAGCCTACATCTTTAACTGCTAGAGAAAATTATCAGAGCAGCGGCAACTTAAATAACAGTGAGGCATCAGAATCAGAAACAGACGCTCAAGCTTGCTATAAAAACCAGCAACAAAGAAGCTCTGAAAAACTATTGTTATTTCTAGAGAATTTCTCTGAGCATAAACACCCAAGCTGAAGTGGAAGTGACCATGCAGAATCTTCAGCCGTGAGAGGACAGGTCTTGCAACTTGGTCCACATGAGAGAAACAAAAACCCACCCTCATCATCAGCTGGGTCCTGGGGAGCTGCTCTGTGAGCAAGGACAGAATTGTGGGCAGTTTTACTTCATCTCCATGGTCTTTGATTTATGCTGGGTAGAGCATTACCATTTGCTTGCCAGTTTGTTGTGACTTCTACCTGCAGTTTCAAAATCTCTTTGTAAGGTTTTCCATCTCTTTTTGCTCTGATAATAGGTATTGGGACAATCTGGAAACTTGTCTTTAAATGTCCAACTGCATCTCCAGGACTGGTGAAATCTGACTGGCACTTCCTAGCATGAAGCAAACACATAAGCAAGCAGAAGCAAAATGTTATACTCAGATGTGAGTATGGATTTATTGGAGAAGAATCCAAGGTCTTGGCAGTTTGCTGGCAAAAGACAGCTAGAAAATTGGGATTGGAGGAAGCTGTACTGTTTCCACTGCTCCAAAGTTATGTCACATTTCTTTAATGCCATACAGCTGCTGTCGGGCTGTCAGTGCTTTCAAAGATGCTTTTACCTTGCAGGCAGTCACAGACTATATTTGGCAGAACCAGCCTCTGATAATATTTAAGCACAGACCACAGCATGTGGCAAAATAACTGTTAGCAACTTCCCGAAGAAACCCATTAAAATAAGCAGCTGTTTATTCTGCTGCTTAATAAGAAAGCAGTTAGAGTGTTTCAATTCTACACTTACTGAAACATTTAAGAGCTCTTCAAGGTAAATGACAGTAAACTGGGGTAATGTAAGTCCTGAGTTTATTTAGAGCTTCCCTTCAGCTACCTCCTTAGAGCTTGTCAGCACAGGGGCCGTGTGGAGCTCAGAAGTGTGAGACTGCCCGAGAGGGAGATCAAGTCCAACCACAAGGCAGTAAAGCTTGGAGGGGCATTTCTGTCAGGTACTGGAACAACAGCTGTTGTTCTAAACATCACTTTCTGCTGTTGTTAACCTGGGATCCCTCGCTTTTTGGATTTTTGACCTAAACGCTGATGTGTGGAGGTAGAGATACTTGCTTTAAAAAAAGCAACAAAGTTCTTGGGTTTGGGGGATGAGGGCTGGGTAGAAGATGATTGTAATTATTTCAGTGGAATTCATAATAATGAAAAATGGTGCTCTAGAGTGAGCCTGCTCAGACTCACCTATTGGAGGTTTTCTTTGGGTTTTTTTTCCCATAATTTACTAAAGGACTAAATTTTTAGGAAGCTTGCTAGAGTTAATTGCCTGTTAGAAACGTAAGGTCGGTGGCCCCTGTTATGGTTTGACTGGCAGTGGTTTAAACAGATCCTAGCAAAATGAAGCAGTGCTTTAATTGTAGCTGATGCTTTTAAGTTTAAATGAAGCTTTGTTTCCTAAGTTCATTAAGATACCAGCTGCAATTTCTTTTCTAAGGAAGTCAGGTCCAGGGATATTTTAGATTACCCTGAAAAGATTCTCATTTAGGCTACAGGAATGAAAACAAGTGTCTGTGGAAGGGTCTGCCCCAGGTCACCTGAATTTAGCTTCATTATCTTAGCAGAGCCAACTTCCTTGAAAAAATGTGATTCATGATGGAGAGTTTCGTTGGAGGGTATATGTAGCTAACATAAAAGCTGCTTATGTACATATATTTGCAGAATTTCCAAATAAATCCTGATGTGAGGGTACAGCACTTGGAATAAATGCAGTGATGACAAGCTCTTGAAGGAAGAAGGGGACTTGGAAGATCCCAGAGGATACTTCATCAGTGTCTGAAGTGGGTGTGCAGCATCTGTGCATACATGAGGACTACGTCACTCTGTCTTGATCGCGCCAGTCAGTGAGCCAAGGCTAGAAACCTGCACCATCCTGAGCAGTTAACACTTAACGGGAACGTGAAAAGGAGTGAGGTGTAGGACACAACCATGACAGCTACCTGATCTTGCTGTTTCTTGATGCCTCAGGTTAGCACCACTTGAGAGAACCCAGGAACTGAGTGAGCTGTGAGCATGACAGTGATAGCACTTGAGTATTTCTGAAGGGAAGGCTTTCATCCAGTGAAAATTTTGTATTAAGAAACATCTTCTGGTCAGAATAGTGTGTTTTGAGCAGTGTGTTCATGGGCTGTGGTGGTGCCCAGCACAAATCCTGCTGCCAGCCAGAGGTTTGGCCGTCATCTGGTCTGTGATGCTCTATGTTGACACCACTGTGTTAGAACTGTGCTACAATCCAGGCTGTCTTTGAGAATGAGGAAAAAAACCTTGGCTGTGGGATTTAAGACCAGGCATCCAGTCTTCTCTCAGCAAAGGTGAAGAAGAGACTTACTCCATTGTATGGGGCATAGTAATTCTGAATTCAGAAGCACTCAGCTGGGGCAAACTGTGCTCTGGAGCAATTAATTCAGTTTGCAGTTGTATTAAGGGCTTCCTTAAAGAAATTGATGCGGTGTCACCCATGTCATAAGTAATGGTAAAAAATTTAGGACTTAATACTAAGGGGTTTGAAATCTTCAGAAACTCAGACAGTGATGACAGAACAGTGTTCCTGCCTTTATCAGGTCATCTCTAAATTCAACACGTCACAAGATGTGCAGAAACATCTCAACAAAAATTTCACAAAGCAGTCTGAGTAAAAGTGTGCTTCGTTTCAGTTGTGCACCAGCACCACTCCTGCTGGCCCCCGTGGTGTGTTGGACAGAAGCTAACCTTCCTCCTGGGAACGTGCTGATACCTGCTCAGGACGAAGCTGATACACCTAACTTACTGCCTGAGGTAAAAAATACTATCCAGAGTAAGTACCCCAACAAATGTATCAGAAATAGAAATAATAATTGCAGTGCCAATATTTCATTACTTTAAACATTCTGTCTCTCCCCCCGGAGTTCTCCTAGGAAGGTAGGCCAGCCCAGGCCCTGCAGTGATTGTGTTTAACAGCAGCATAAGGAGAACTGACAGCCACCCTTCCCTCCCACGTTATTCAGTATAGCAACACACCCAAACTGAGCTTGGAACATAGATATTCACTGGATAATTTCTGTATCGCATTAACAAGTTTTGACACTAATGCTAATGCTTCATTGGAAGAAACATGCCAAGTAGGCTGGTTCAAGGTGCATTTAGCACTGAAAGATTTCCAGCACTCGCCGGGAGACTTTTATTGCTGTCTGACAGCTTTGGCTATCCCAAGTCTCTGCTCAGTCGCAAGGGAGGTGCAGCCAGCAGTGCTGCTTTCTCTCCCTCGGCTGCACTGGGGTCCTGGTGCAGAGACCGATTCTCTGTGTACAGGCACGGACATTTAACCTTCAGGCCTGTTTCGGTCGGGCTCTCCCTCGGCAGACGCTGCAGAGGAGCCCAGAAACGCGGGACGGTGGCTGTGCTGGGCTGTTGAATGGGGCAGCAAAGCCAACCCTCCTGATGCTGCGGAGGCTGCAGAGACTTTGGAGGGGGCAAGTTGCTGCCGTCTCGTTTGTGGCAACCCGACCTAAATCACCGAAACTTAACATCACCGAGATGAAGCGGCAGAAAACTTGTGTTGATAGCAGCAAAACCCGCCCGAGCCGGGGCGTCTCGGAGCGGTGGCAGCTCGGGCGGGAGAGCGCCGGGGCCGGCCGGGCCCCGCCACCGGCGCA
>VWZW01006570.1:529847-560437 GCA_013397115.1 Edolisoma coerulescens
GCGGGGACGGTGCCATCCCGCTGCTCGGGCCCTGCCGCTCCCGGCGTGGGTCGGGCAGCGGCGGCCACGGGAGTTCCTGCGGCTCCGGAGGCCGCACGGGCTGGGGAGGGCAGCGGCTGCTGCCGCCGCCCGGGGCTTTCCCCGGAGGAGGTTGGGGGGCGGCTGAGGGGGCTTCCTCTGGTGGAGCTTGGGGGGCAGGCGGGAGGCTCCTCGTGGAGGTGTTTGGGGGGGTCGGGGCACGGTGCCCCTGGAGGAGCTTGGGGTGTGAGCGAGGGACGTTCCCCCGGGAACGGGGGGACCCGGCCGGGCTGTGTTCCCGGGCGGGGCGGGAGGCGTTGCAGCTGCTTTTCTGTGCGCAGGTGAAAGAACCTCAAATAAAGTGATTCCCCCCCATCTGCACGTGCTGCCCCCCAGAGACACAGGACGGGTGCCTCCATCCCAGTTCCCAAGCACTTCCCGTACACTGGATATGGGGTGGTGGGTGGGCAATGCTCCCTTCCAGCTCCCCACTGCTACATCACACGCGGGGTCACAGACCAAGTTGCCGTGCTGGCTCTTAACTCCCGAGTGCCGTGTTTTGGGTGCTTGGAAGGGGCTGGAGCTCAGAAAGGGACTAAGCCCTGCATTTTCCACAGTTGAAAATGGAGACTAAGTCCTGTGGGTTCGGGTCTAAGAGCAAAAACTAAGTCTTGTGTTTTCACCTTTTGAGAACAGAGACTAAGTGTGCACTTTTGGGCCTCGAACCCAAGCTCCGGGGGATGATTTTGGGTCCCAAAAGCACAGCCCTGTTTGCGGAGCTCAGAAAAAACCTAAGTCGTGCATTTTCTTTCCTTGAAGCTGCAGCATTTTCCCAGCTCAGAGAAAGAAACCACCTCAGTGCTGTGCTTTTGGGGCTCAGAAGCAGAGGGTGGGCAGTGCCTTTCTGAAGCTCAGAAAAAAACTAAGTCTTCCATTTTCTTTTCTTGAAAATGGGGGTGCAGTTCAGTGTTTCTGGGCCTCAGAAAAAATGACTAAGTGGTACTTTCTGGAGACTTGGAAACAGCAGCTCAGCTGGCTGTTTCCAGCCCCCAGAACAGAGGCTGGGGGTGGAACTTTGGCAGGGAGGGCTGGGGTGAGGACCCTCTCCGGAGGAGGGGGTCCGGTCGCCTTGGTCCCCAAACTTAGGGACGCCGGCATGCACCAGGCCGTTTCAAGTGTCCGAGATAGTGCAAAAAGCACTTTGCAGCCCCTTTTCCATGTCCAAGTGTTTATTGTGTACAACAGTTTAAACAATAATTTGATGACAGTTAATAGTCATATGACAGTGAGTGATTTACAACTTGGCCAAAAGCCCAGCTGGAGCTGCAATTAGCTGAAGCTTTATATGGGCTTGTAACAAAAAGCAGCAGTTATTAAGGCGGAACTGGAGCAGCCATCAACTGGAGCATCTCAGAGCCAGAGCTGGAAGGAACTGGAGCAGCCATGAGCTGGAGCATCTCAGAGCTGGAGCTTCAGCAAGCTGGTCCGGGTATCACCTGCAAGTGAAACAAGCAGAAGGAACAGAAATCACCTGGGTCCTCAAATATCCTGAGCAGGGGGCCCATCAGCTGGAGCTGTACCAGGCGTCCCTGAGGGAGAGCTGTGAGAACCAGGAACAGCTCTTGTCCAGAGTGTCCATCGGCTGGAGCTGTAGCAGGCATCCCTGAGGGAGAGCAGAGCTTACCTGCAGCTGCAGCGGGAACGTCTCGGGGCCGGAGCCGCAATTCCCAGCCTGGGGGCCGGGCGCAGGCGTGGATGCCCCTGAGGGGGAGCTCGGAGCAGCAGGGAGCCCGGCCTCTTCCGTCGGGGGCTGAAGCCACGCTGAGTGCTGCTCTCTGCGTGGAGGTCCCTCCCAGTGCCGTTCCCGAGAGCCGAAGCGAGGTGAGGTCCCCTCTGTCTTTGCAAGAAGGGGTCGGTCAGAGTGGCCGGAGGGCACAGCACAGCCCCGCACAACCCACGGGAGATGCCTGTCCCCCTCCTAGGCAGGGGCAACCCTTCCCTCCCTGCTGCCCCTTGTGTCCGGCGCTGCCCGCCGAGGATAGGGGGGGCAGGGAGAAAAGACAACGGGAGAGCTGGGGGCTCAGCCCAATAAATGCACATTTCTGCCCAGAAGAGGCACAGATTGCTGCAGCCCCTCTGCTCAGCGAGGGGCATGTCGGGAACAAGCCACCAAACCATCCCGGGGCTGAGGGCGGGCCGGGCCCAGCACCTTCCCCCGGCCACCCTCGCCCTGCCCCGGAGCAGGGCCGGGGAGCCCCGGCTGGACCGCACATCCTGACAAACATCACTGACCAGGCACAGCACAAACCCCGATCCCAGCCTGAACACGCCCCGGGGCCCAACACCGAACACAGCTGAGCCAAGCCCACACTAAATATCCAATGAAACCGGCCACAAAGGCCCAGAACAACCAGAAGCCCCCCGGGAGGGGGAGCAGGACAGGACCGTGACCAGAAGCCAAACCAGCGGCAGCAGGCGCTGGGTGGTTGCCGATGGTGCGGGGAGAAGCCACCCTCGGGCAGCTCTGGTGCAGCACCTTCTCTCTGCTCCCAGAATTGTCGGGCACAGCTGAATCCCAGCCCCAAGTCCTATCCTGATCCCCCTGCAGCCAGGGCCCTGTCCAGGAGCACTGCCGGTGCAGCCCCAAACCACAGCGCAGCAGGGCCGCCGCCAGCGCAGCCCGTTCTCCTCAACCATGGCCCGGCACGGCTTCCTCAGCTCCCCTGCACTCGGGGCGTTCCTTCCTTCCCGCCCGATCCTGCCGCCTTCCCCAAGGGCACAGCAGAGCCGCCCCGGTCAGAGCACTCACCGGACATTCCCTCCCGTGCCAGCGGCTCCCGGGGCCGTGCTCCTCACCCGGGCTCATCCTCCCGTGCCAGTGTGCCCGGGGCTGCTCCTGTTGGGGCCACGTCCCAGGCTGAGCCCCTCGGCCAGTCCCCCGTGCTCTTTCCTGCATGGAGACAGTCCCCGGTGAGGAAGAGGCTGCAGCTTTGCCTCTTGGCAGGGGAGGCTCTTGCCGCAGCAGGAGCCCCCAACCCACACCACGGGTCCCCGCAGGCAGCAAAACGCAGTGGTGAAAGCAGGCCCCGCTTTTAAGGACTGCAGCCCAGCCCCGTGCTCCCCCCCTTTCCCTGCAGTGCTGCAGGGGCCGGGCCCCGCCCCGAGCCCCCGACGGCTGCAGCTTTCCGGGCAAACAAGAGCCCCCGGTGCCTCTCAGAAGCTTCTCCCGGGCAGCCTGGGCCCGGGACTGCTGTAGCGGCTTTGCCTCCTCTCCTTCCACCCGCTGCGGCTGCAGGCCCCACCCGCCCCTTGCCAGCCTGACCCGCAGTTTGGCGGCTCTGCCTCCCTCCGCTGAGCCCGGGCGCAGGAACCGGGCTGTGCCGAGCCGGGCTGCCCAGGCAGGGCCCCTGGACAACGAGGCACGGCTTGCTTGCACCCAGGGACAGTCAGGAAGCCTTTCCCAGACTTACCGAACTTCACAGGAATGAGCAGGTGGCTGCAAGTGCCCCATCCTCTGCGAGAGCCCAGGCGGGGGAGGCCCATTTTGGGCAGCTGTGCCGGGCAGCCTTCTCTGCGGTTTCCCCACAGCGGAATCTCTGCGAATACATGTGGAAAACGCTCGCGTAGATTCAACGCTCCAGAGCACCGCCGCCCTTCCCTACCATGCCACACTTCCCTGCGGGACGGGCCCCAGCCCGGGGGCAGCTCCGAGCTCCCGGCATGGCCCTGGCACGGCCGCTCCTGCCGCCCCGGCTGGGAGCCGCGGGCCGGGATAGCCCCGGGGTGGGAGAGCACGTACTCACCCCGGGCCCGAGCTCCGGAACGCCTCGTCCGTCCCCGCACACATCCAGAGGCCCCTCCGCGCGCACGGTGCTGCCGGCGGGTGGAAACCGGCTCGCAGCACAGGAGCCCCAGCCCGGTCCCGGCCCCTCTGCCCCAAGCGGCAGCCCCGACCTCCCGCCCGGNGTCGGTGCTCCAGGGAGCGCCCCTACAGCGCATCCTGCCAAAGCCAGCCCGGTTCTGCGGAAAGCGCCCCTACAGCAGCCCTGCAGCGCATTCTGCCCAATTACAGCCGCTGCCGCGGGCCCCACGGCGGCGCTTTCTGCGTTAAAGCGGTGCTGGAGCCGGTCTGGCACTCGCTGCGCCGCTCAAACGCCGGACACAGCCGGACCTGCACCCCGGGCCGAGCGAGGGCCGGGGCCACGGCTGAGGTGCCGCAGCCGCGGCCCCTTCTCGCTCACTGCCCGCGGCACCGCTGCCCGTGACGGGGCCGCAGCCGCCGGCGGAGTGAAACAGCCCCTCCCGTCCCCGGCCCTGTGTCCCTGTAGGGCCCTGCCCGCTCCCAGAGCGGTACCTGTGTCAGCCCACAGTGGCGCCCAGGTTTGGGCCCTGATCATTCTCGGTGGGAAGCGATCCCACCTCCAGCGGAACGGCCGCTGCTGTCAGAGAGGCCCGGCTTGGAGAGGGGGTTGCCGAGTCACGTTTCACATGAGACCAGGTCCTGTCTGGAACTGCCCTCCCCGGGCCTGCAGCCCAGCAGCAACACGTGGGTCTCTCACACTGCAGCCCCCTGCGATGCAGAGGCTCATTTCTGCAGCACGTTTTATTACAGAGGAACGCGAACCTTGGTCTACACTCTTTTACATCCAGAGTCTTTCTTTCTTTATTCTTTCCCGTAAGCAGCTCGATGGATTCAGAGGCCTGCTGCAGCACGGAGGGACTGAGCCAGCTTCGCACAGAGCACCCCTCCATTGCCCCCGCACAGCAATGCTCGTGTGCAGAGTGCAGGAGCAGATCAGCAGAGGCCGACGTGCCAGGGAAAATCCAAGTGCTCCTTCCTTCTCGGGGAAACATCAGCAGCTCTTGCTGCACCTGCTGTGAGGGACACCACGTGTCCCGCCCCTGCGATGCTCCAGGAGAGGCTCTGGCAGAGCTGCCGTGCTCTGCACCTGCCCTGACAGGCTCGTGCTTCTTCTCTTTGCTGAGGAGGGGACCTGGGCCAGAGAGGGGGCCTGGTGCTGATCACACAAACAATGACCCAGATGTCACTGTCTGGCTCTGCCCCAGACAGACACCGCCCATGTGCGCTCCAGGCAGAGCACGGGCACTCCTTACCGGCTGCTGGCAGGGCACGGCGGCCAGGAGGTGACACAACAGCCGAGTTTGTGCCGTTGGTCCCTTCGGACATGTGGTGACCACACATTACCCAGAGCACTCGTGTGGCTGCGCTTTGGGACTTGCTGTCCGTGAGGGCTGCAGGGCCCAAAGGGCTTCTGTGGGCAGGGAACCTCCAGGTCCTTGTGCCCCGTTGTACCACTTCTGGTTTAACTCCTGAATGTCACTTCTCAGGGCACTCAGGGACTTCAAAGTTAGGGACAGGCCTTCAATGAAGCCTGCACTGCAATAAGGCAGCCAAGAGGAGCATCGTGTCAGTATTTGCAAAAGCTGCTCTCAGCTTTAATTCCTACACACACACACTGCACTTCCCACTGTTCCCACCCTTCCAAGGGAACAGCAACTGCTGCAGCACCATTACCAAGATGTCTCCTTCCAGCTCAGGCCCAGGGAACACGAGGCAGAGCACAAGTCAAAGGGACACTGACTTCCTAAGCTGCTTTTCTTCCCCTTGTAAGAAGCCAAGCTTTAACCACAGACATCAACGGCTTTCCCAAAGATTATCAGGCAGCCTGCTATCTTCTTCCATCATGTCCAATAAATCACCATTCCAAGCTGTATTTCTCCACGTGAAATGCAACCCCAACAATCACTGTACTGCAAAAGCTTCTGTAAAACCACCAGACTTTGTAAAAGTACCAGAGCGTGGGCACTGCCAGGGGAACAGGCAAGGCCTCTGCAGCACAGAGCAGGTTGCTGCTTTGTGACATCCCTCAGCTGTTCCGACATTTCCTTTTTAACCTCTACTACAAGCTGTCATGTCAGCTCCAGTGCTGATAAGAGATGCTCTTGTACAATCTGAAATATGCAAGACTTCATGGCATAACCAAAACCAGCTCCTGGCTGACCCTGTGTGGTTTCAGATACCATTATCTCCTGCCCTTCCCCTTGGCCCCAGATAACGTGAACCTGCACAATTTACCTCACAACTCAAGGCACCAAGTTCTGAATGCTGCAGGCCCCCCACGGCGGCACCGGGGATCGTGTTTCTCTGGAGATCTTTGGAGATCAGCAGATCTTGTTGCTGTCAAGGCTGCTCCTCTGCGGAGTTTTTGGCGACTCTGGCTTTAGGACTTCTACAGGATCCAGTTTTTTGATTCCAGTATTTCAACTCACACAACTGCATTACTTTTCAGTCACTTCCTAACTGCCTTTCATCAGGAAATATTACAGCCAAGACATGCCCTCGACAAGACACAGCCAAGAGCAGGTAACAGGAACTTCAGAGATTCCATGACTCAGCCACGCCTTATCTGTGAGCAGGGCAAGAATAACCCTTTTACCAACCTTTTGGGTAGCTGCCAACAAACACAAGAAATAACAAAACGAGGGCAACCACTTCTGCACCATCAAGACTCAGTGGCACTAAAGTGGAGAGCAAGCAACTCCAGTCTGTTTTTTTAAAGACAGCTCAGCACACCTTCCTCCCAGCACCACTGCAATATCCATTTAAGCTGTATCCCGCAGCCAGATGCTGCAGCCTGGCAGGGTGTGGAGGAATCCCAGCTGGGACACATCTGAGAGGAACTCACGTCCTCCCCGGGCCATGCACACCCCAAGGTGAGAGAAGCCACCAAAGTCAAACACTTCCAAGCACAGGATGCTGTGCTGCTGCAGCTTGCCACTGTCACCAGCCAGGTCAGCAACGATGTTCTCACAAGCTTTTCTGTTAGCGAGGGGTGCCAGGGCATAGAGCCACCTGCATGCGAGAGAATTAGGGACATGGATAAATGCTGCAGACATCAGTAGTTTATTGGTATGTTTAGTCAAAACACATTCAGAATGGAAACTTAAAAGTAAAAATACTTTCCACCTGCAACAATTAAACTAGAATCTACTAGCATTTAATGCTTGACACGTTACAGCAATAAAGATGGTAATCCACTGTCTCGAATACCTACTAAAGCCAAGATGGTCAGCCAAGTTTGTTGAAATAGAACCGTAATGACAAAATAATCCCACCATTCACAAATCGGCGACTAACAGTAATGGTCAGTGAATCCCTTCCTTTGCTCTAAGAGGTACATTTACTATTGAGAGGGTCAAGAACACATAAGAGTCCACAGTACAGCAGGTGAGCTATCACCATGTAAACTTCTCTGGATGATGTTCCAAGGGTTCGTGTCACTTAAACAAGAAGCAAGCCAAAAAGCAGAATGGCTCAGGAGCTCTTTTTACTACTCCGTTTTTGTTGTCGATTATTTCCAGTGCCATTTGCCATACAAATGAATTAGGTGTCAGCAAAACACCACAGTACTACAGAAGGAAAAAAAACCTCCAGGCTACACAAACCACACTGGTGGCAAACTGCTAACTGATGACAGCAGTGTGTCCGAGGACTTCAAACCTAAGGAGTGGAGTTATGTGGCAAGCAGTTCAAGTACTACAGATTTCCAGATAACAGCTGAAATTGCAAGACCTTCCACAAAAAAACTGAAATATGAAAACGCCAACTGGTAGAAATGTGTCTCAAAAAAAAGTGTATGGAAATAGTGCAAGACTTACCATGGAACACAGAAGACCTCAGGGCTGGGAGAAAACAGACAGATGCCACTTCACCTTGCCTAGTGTATCAGAAAAGATGTGCAAAATCTTCCACCTTACTCGAACCCAGCAAATAATTGCATAATCCAGAGGCAGACTGCCAGATGCCCTCCCTGCTTTTGCTTGAAATTGCCATTCTTTAATTTGAGGTCTTCGCTGTTCAGAAGCGGCTGTAGGCAGTCGCACTTCCGCAAGGATGCAGGCACAAACACCCCCTTTGCTCCCGAGCCCGGAGCCAGCGCTCGCCACGAGCCCCGGCCCCGGGCGCGCCGGGCCCGCCCGCTGCAGCTGCGGTTTACGGGAATGCACGTCCAGAAACGCACCTCTCCACGGAGAACCCACCGGCCAGACTTCAGAAGAGGACGCCTCCTTTCTATCCGTCAGGCCAGAGCCACATCAGTGTCAACTTCAGCTGAGAGTTATGTGCAAAATGAGTACAAGTTTTTTAAAAAGTGCAACTGGAAAATGCAAGAACTTAAGAGCTGCTGTTTAGTTCTCTGAAAATTGCAGTATCCCCGTTTGATAAGCTCACCTTCACAAAGGATGCTTAGGTCTACCCATTACGCGCTGGCCAGAAGCGTCCACCATTCTGGACGGACTTCTGAAATTCACGTCCAAGAGAGACTGGAACTCCACTTTTTTTAACTCTGACACTGATTAA
Source organism: Edolisoma coerulescens (assembly GCA_013397115.1). Taxonomy (NCBI): domain Eukaryota; kingdom Metazoa; phylum Chordata; class Aves; order Passeriformes; family Campephagidae; genus Edolisoma; species Edolisoma coerulescens. Next base: position 538,246 of record VWZW01006570.1, read on the forward strand.
AGAGAAGAGACAACCTGGAGACTACTTGGATGCCTTCATCCTCCCTTCCCCCCCACTGCAAAAAAACCAGGCAAACTTGTTAATTGAAGAGCAAGGTGGATGATCGTTTTAGCAACGTTTACTCATTGAAAGATACTGCAATTTTTTAAATACAATTTTCCAATTATTTCCTTTAAATGCTTAGCAGCCGCTTGGCTTTGCAGCACAGTACTTAATACACTATACTGTACAAAATCACCAGCAAGACTGGAATGATGTATTCATAGAAGGCACCATCATGCTTATTACATTACCAGAGAACTCAAATACAGTCAAGACAAGTTTCACTGTACAACGCTTCTCGAAGGGGGAAGGGGAAGGAGGAGTGTGTTGAGCAGCCATCCCTGCACTGAAGAGGGGCAGATAGAAAAATCTGACGTGAGCTATCAAACTTGTTGCGTACTCAGGGCTACGACTTGGAAACTCTGGGTTCTGGTTAGTTTACAGCTAACTGGATTCCTTCTGGAACAAAGGTGTAGTCTTATTAAGGTTTGTGTGTGTACAGAGGTTGGTCACAGCAAGCAGAGCAGATGCCTGCATCGTTCCCCAAGCTATTCTGTCTGAGTAAGAGGATGAAGGTTTTCCCTCCGATGCCTCCTGCAGCTGTCAGTATAAATGAGTTCAGAGGACCCATTAGTGCATTTTGATGAGTGCGTAAACACGAGTTTGTTTGGAGCCGAGTGTTCTAAGAAGGAAAAAAAAAAAAAGGCAAGCTTCTCCAATTGCACAAATTGCACTATTTGTGTTTCCAACAGTAGTAGGCAGAAACGGTAACACTTACACAAAATGTGCAGCAGAGGGTTTTTGACTGAAAGGACCTGAATTCTATTGGGCATGTCCTTTAGTTCACTTCTGTTGCAGATAGTTAACTGGTCTTTTTTTTTGTTTCTTTTTCTTTTTTCTTTATTTTTAGTCCTCAATTCTCCAAGTCTACATTTATAAATTAAGAGTGTGACTCCTGTTGTGAAACTGGGGAAAGAATGTCCACCTCAATTTAAACTGGAAACCAAAGGATGTTTTCACATCAAAGAAACGATCAGAAGGGCTGTGTCACATTCCAAAGCCAAAAAAAAAATTAACAAGAATGCAAACACGATGGATAATGTACCACTGCCAAGACTGTCTGCCCACAGTGGAGATTTCAGCGACGCTGTCCAGTGAAACGGCCTTCCATCTGCCCGGTTCCTCGTCCAGAGCCAAGTTTTTGTGCCATGCCACCTCGTGGAGGAGGTCCTCTTCCGTCACGGTCCCGCATCATGCCACCACCCACTATTCCGCGGGGCCCCCCCGGGCCTCTCTCGTTGCGGCGAATATCCCTGCGCTCGTCGCCGCCGCCGCGTGTCTCTCGCTCACGGGCGGCTCTGGTTTTTTTCTCTTCCACGTTCAGGCGCACCTCACCCCGGAACATTATGGGCTTATGGGGAAAAGCGGTCAAGGCACACGTTAGTCACCACGGCACAAAGTCCATTCCATACAAGGCAGACGAAAACTCTGCACTGGCTGCAGGCCCCAGCCTTCCTTCACGTACACGCGCAAAACAAATGTGATCTGCTAAGGGTTCCCTGCAGCATGCAACCTTAGCCCTGCAGAACACCATTTTTACATTCACTTGGGCATGCAAGGAATTAAAGTGTTTCTCTCAAGCAAAAGCAGTGTTGTCTTTAGCCTCTTCACTGCCAGCTTTAGCCTTTCCACTTCAGGGTTGAGGTTCCTGAAGAACTGCTCTACTAGGTCTCACTCGCACGTGGCAGAAATGAAAACTGCTGCTTTGTCCCCTCCAGTTCCTCAAAGCAAAACTGCAAATAACCCTGCTCCCTTCTCTCGACCCCAGGGTGCGGAATTCAGAGATCCATGCGATGCCCTTCAAAAGGTTATCTGCTCCACTTGCAGCTAAAGGATCTCTAAAAGTAAGTGCTGAGCTCCGTACGGAGTATTTGTGTAGAGGTAAAAAACCCAAATTCCGTATGATGCGGTTTGAAGAACGCTGGCACAGCTTTTGAAGCTACACAACGCTCCTGACAGAACGGGTATGCCAAAACTCTGTTTTTCTTTCAGCTGTTTTTTGAATGCCAGAGCCAGCAGCAATGCAAACTAGGATGGCCCACGTTACTTGTGGTTTAGGGCTTTTGGTCCATCCCTGGAAGGGGACACTCAGTACCCAATGCCAATACTTACTTTTGCAACTAAAATTCGCTGGACCGGCTCAGAATCGTCAAATACCACGAAACCAAAATTAGGCAGTTTTCCTCCCACTCCCTTAGTATTTATGCGAAGTTCTACCACATTTCCAAAGCCTGGAGAAACAACAAGGGAAGAGACACTTTATCCAAACCCACAGTGCCACCTCTTACCACCCCTCTGCTCGTTCCAGACATCTGTAGTGTGGCACTATGTAAAAGCTTACCCGTGTAGTCCGAATCAGTGTTATGTGACTTTAACACAGTTTTCCATCTTAGTTCCTGAAGCTGGAATCGCTACTTACTCATGAAGAACTCTTTCAGTTCACTCTCATCAATATCGTGTGGCAAGTTCCCAACAAAGAGCTGGTGGCTGTCTGGATAGCGAATTATCCGACGATTATCCGACTCATTCTGCTCCATGTCTCCCCTCCCTACCGTCAACACAAAGAGGAAGGTAGAACCACTGAGGTTAGAAGATGTTTGTGAACTTGGATGAACACATCTAGGGACAGCACCAAGCACATTCACTCCAGCCGGCGTGGACTCCAAATCATGTTTCCCTCATGTGTAGTTGAAGGCAGCAGGCACAGGCAGTTAATGATCAGCCTAACAGGACACAGGTACAGACAAGGCCTGTCCAGCACACACCTCTCATTAACCCGTCCCTGGCAGACACACAAGCTGATCCACGTTACCTGGCCGAGGTCCTCGCGGTGGAAAACCCGGTCTTTCCCTGGGACGCTGCTCACGAACACGAGGAGGTTGAGACTGAGCTTCAGGTTTAGTTTCCACTCTTGGCTAAAACAGGAGAACATGCGTTATTTAACACTGGCCCAGTAAACACCAAGCCCCCAAACTCACCAAAACAAAAACCCCCACAACACAAGACATGGGTAAGTGGCATGCACAAAACAAACGCCGGAAGATAGACATCGATGTCAATGTGTTTGGGAGTGGTTTTTTCACCTGTCTAAATTCCTCTGTACCAATCCAGGACTGCAGTGTTCAGTTATCAGTGTTAAAAGGTGCAAAGCAAACATCTCTCAATCAGAGCATCTCCCCAAAACACTGCTAAGGTGAATTTTCCATGTTTGACCAGGCATTGAGACCCCAATGTTCTGTTATTCACAAATCCCTCAGCCTGACTTAAATCGTAGAGAGCATAAAGCTTCCTCATGCCAAGCTCAAACTTCCTGGATTAGGAGGCAGTCCAAGATGAACACAACGAGATGGGCAAATCACATGTTCTGCCCAAGTCCTCGAGGAACTATTTTCCTCCAGTGCAGAAGAACTATATGAAAACTACCAAAAAGAAAGAGGAGAATAAAAGCCCTTGGAAGTGTAGTATTTCCTGAAATGAATTTCTGTAGACTACCTCTTAGGATACACTTCAACTTTCTTGATGTCAAGACCACGATGCTCAAAGTACACCCTTCGTATTCAGGTACTAGAACACCCATTCCCATTTTCGCAAGCAAAAAATTTGCTTTATGAGAAACAGACAGAACTATAAAAATGTTTCTATGCAGACTGCTGGTCACTGAAGCAATTCCCAATATGTTTTAAATTCCATTTTCTGTACAACAGTTAAACAGCTGCTGGTGCGCTGGGTTCTTATCTTACAAAAACAAAGTCATCCTTAGGAGCATAAAAATACACGAGTAGCCTTCAAGTCAGATTAAACACAAGGTGAACAGCTATAGGCCCAGACTGCTGGGGAGAAGCAGTTTATGTTAAACATCTCCCTTATTTTCCTTTAAGGACTCAGGGCAACTGGCAGTTCTAGAGAGAGTACTTCCCAGGGAAAAAAGACTGGATTTTACATGCAACATGCAAGTATTACACACCAAACGGATGTCTTAGCCCTCCTATCACTTGTGCTCTACGCAGCTAGGCATTAGTCTGTCCCTACAACACTTCTAGGATCACCTTTTCAGCTCCAAGAACAAGCTAGGAAAATCAGCCTTCCTGTTAAATTTGTTCCATTGTATTTCCTCATGAGTCACTGTAGCTCCTCTGCCATCTTTCACTCACACATCTTGAATGCATCATAAATTACACCTCAAAAGCAAAACTTGGTACCTTCAGACCTCCATTTCTTAGATACTCATGGCTATCGGGCTTAAATTCAGTTCTTCTGTCAGCCCCAGCCAAGACCTGGTAAGTCACTGATGTCCTGCTGTTAAATCCCAAGTAAGAGTGAACTTGTACCTGCTTGCCTTGGGTTTCACTGAACTTCTCACCCAGCACACAAACAGCTGATCTCTCTGGTTGCTTTCTAAGGAGTACCATCCTCTTGTGCAGAGAAAGTCTGCCTCAGTGCCTCAAGAAGAAAGCCCTTGTGCAGAACTATGCTCCCCCAAACACTGCCACAATTAGCAGCACCACAAGGCTCCAGATCAGGGCTGCCATTTACAGCCCAAACAGCAGCTCATTGCAACTCACATCTCCCAGCATTTCCCAGCAAGCACCGAGTGGATGGAAAGACACTGAGTAAGGACAAGTCAAGTTGTCAAGAGACAACTACTGCAGGAGCCAAGTATGCCACAAACCTCAGCATGGCAGAGCTCTGACAACCATTAAGGAAAAGGTGGCATTGTCTCTTCTCTTCAGGAGCTCACATGGGGAGGGAAAGGCACTCACCCCGAAATACAAGAATCAGGCCCTGCCTGCCCCTGCCCCTCTGCAGCCCTATGACAAACAGTGCGGTAATAAAAATGGGAGATAAAAATATCTGAAAATGCTATAAGGAAAAGTCTTGTTTATCAGTGTAGGCAGGTTGACTTCTAATCATCTACAATTAGAAAAAGAGCAAGAAATGCTGACCTGTTGCACTCCACGGCTGTAAGGAAACAGCCCTGAACCAGTTTATATCCAGAACAGTTCACGTGCAGTCCTTTGAGGAGTTAACACTACAGGGGCTGTATTTTTAACTTGACTGAAGAGGAGGGAAAAACTGGAGTGATGCAGAGAAAGGAATGAGCAGGGCAGTTACTTCTTTGTAACACCACTGACACCAGCTAGAACAGCATCCCAAAGGAGCCACCCACCAGGGCATCTTCTGTCCTCATTTACATGCACAGTGTCTGACACTAGTGGATCCAGGAGAACAGGAAAAAGCTGCTACTGATTCGCAGCTCCTTGTTCAGGTGCCTTTTATACCGGATTTCTACACACCTAAATGTGTCTAAAATGTGTTCAAGAAAAGGAGCTCAGAACTGACTAATTCTGGCTACAGAAGAGCTGAGAGTTGAAATTCCTGCCATGTCAGTCTTGTTCAGAAACTTCCACACAACATTACTTAAACATAAAGTCAAAGCAGAAGTAAACAAAAAGCACAAAGCACGACAAGCAGCAGAAGCAACACAGAAGAGTTTAAGGGGACATCTATAAGCTATCTCCTGCTCTCTTGGGCAGATCATTTGAAATTATTTTTGCAGCCACATTTACAACCACACACCCTCTCTGTGGCAAATAAATTAAAACCAATTTTGGTTTTGCGTAAGGAAAATCTATTCTGCACAGAAAACCCACAGTTTTTACAGGTTAAATACCACCTAAGGGTTCAAAACCCTGTTTAAGCTGATGAAGACAGACAGACTTCCCAACTCATTACACAGCCTTTATCTGATGTCCATGATAGTCCCGGCAGACTAGAAGCAACACCATGTAAGGTTTTGGGGTTTGTTTGGTTAGTTTTCTTTCATTTTTCTCTTTTTCTTCCCCGTTTATTTTTAACATGCATTTGGCTGAAGGCCAACCTAGACAGGGTTCTCTCTGTTAGCACAAAATTGAGAAGAAACCAGTGCAAGAACAACAGCTGCAGCAACCCAGCTATTGTACTGAAAATTGCAGCCTTTCAAAAAGGTTGGACAGGAGCAACTCAAGATAGAGCGCTCTGGCACACCGTGTCAATACACGGGGGTAAAGGACACATTTTCTGGCTGGAGCACTTTTATACAAATGGAGGAAGCTGAATTGAGAGTCTCAGAATGTCTCACACCACCTTGGCACGTGCAGGACATGAGCTGTCACCGGGTCAAACTTGCTCTCCTCTTTTCCCTCCTCACCCAGTCAACCTAGGAATGGGAAGATAGCATTGTCCTGGCAAGGAAATGTGAATCCTTCCATTCCTCACACAGTCATAAGTTGGTACAGGGTTCAGTGACAAGCTAATTATCCATGGATCATGAAATCCAGCATAGTTCTGTGGATGTTAGCCTTACTAGGCAATCTTACACCTCAGAAATGGTGCAATCTCTTTTTACTGCTGGGCCACTTCCACCAATGCCCTTTTGAAACACACTTGAGAAAAGTAACATTTTGTGGGGAATTGGTGTTTCCCCTTTAAACCAAACCATATGCCATTCAGTTAGGTAAAAAAACCCAGTAGTGACTTCCTGTTTCCACAAGAACAGATTTTAACATTAACATCACCCAAAGTTACACCTGTTACGTGTTCGTGCCTTCGCTTGTGACAAGGAGGTGAGTGCATTAACATTTAAGACACAATTAATTTGTGCAATTTAAGTCAAACAAGTTGATCTGTTAATTTAAAAAAACTGAAGCAGTTTGCAGAAGTAATGAGACAATCCAAGGTGTTCACAGATGGGTTACCTGTGAGACTGGTGCTTTAACATGGGGTGGAATTCCAGAGGAAGAAACAGTACCACTAGGAGGCAGGTTTTTACTGGTCACTGAAGCCCAAGAGAAAGCCTGCAGGAAATGCAACAGACCTAGGCTACTAATCATGGCAAACCACTGACATTCCTACAGGGAAACTCGTCTGCTAAAAATACACTTTTGGTTCATATCTAACTGTTAAATAATGGTTGTGCAAGCATTACAATGGAGGTACAGAAGGGTTTGCAGTTCCAGCTGTCTGTGGATTCCAACGGCATGGAACAAGCCATGTACCGTGCCCACTACCACTACTCGAGTGAGCCCAGTGCCCTCAGCATTCCCAGATCACTGCTTTCCATGACGTAACCAAACCTAGGACTGAAAACCCTGTAGTGTTGAGTGTCTTTTGCACAAAGAAAGGAAGTGGATGCCTGAAGTTACAATCAAAAATGGAGAAGAGAAAAAGGATTGGAAAAAAAATACAGGAGACATGCTGGAGGTAGAAAATGACCTCACTCCAGCTCTCCCTGGCTGCTCCCAGCACTTTGCAAGCCCGCGGGTGTAGCCACACCAGAGGACGCACGGTGCGCACTGTGGTTTTTAGGATTGGGCATCCCGCCTCTAAGGAGACAGTCAATGCCCCCACGTGGATTTTGAACCTATGCTGCAGCAATTTTGCAAGCATCACTGCGTTCCATTTCTCTTCAAGGAAAGAGCAGCGGTTCCCATTTTATGAGGTTTTTGGTGGTGGTAGCTCCAAGTGTTTTCTTAACACATGTTAACTCCACATTTAAAAATGTCTACACATGCATATACCCACACACACACTTTACGAACAGAGCATAAAATCTACAATAGGTGATGAGCAGCACTTAAAAGTAACATTTTTTTCCTTTTTTAGTGAAACTTCGCATTTTTACAAGTTCAAAGGTCAAGCCTAGCTGTTCATACAACATGACACCAAAGAGAGGTACCAGTTTAGCCACCCAAAAAGGCAAAGTTCAAAGGCCAATCCGGTTTCCATCTGCACTTAGCAGCACAGATATGACTTGTAACTAACCTTTGGTGGTTCTTGCGGTAGTGAAACAGGTTCTACAGGAGGTGGAGATGGAGATTTCTCTTCTAGCTCCTCAAGGGTCTTTTCTTCTACTTCAGCTTTCAGCTCCTCAGCTTTTGTTTCAGATTCCAATTCTGGCTCAGGTTCGTGAGAAGATTCTTCTAGTGCCTCCTCTATCCCATTGCTACAATAGTCAAATGCATTTTATGAGCTTATCAATTGCTTTGCATTTTACCACATTTTGTAAGCTATAACAGCTCCACTGTGAAAAAATTCGTTGCGTCTCCAATTGCTACAACATGGTTTGTACGTATACAGTACAGTGAGACGTGAAACTGTACTCCCATACTGGGTACAGAACCAGATTTTACTTCTGCTGAAGCAAAGACATGTTCTACAGTTCTCTGCAGAGACTCACACAGCCATTTAACCCTGGAGAAGAAGTGCTCAACTCAAGAACTGCTGCTTCTAAAAGAATACAAACACAGTGAGGACCAATGGACGATTAAGCTACACACAGAAACAAAGCCAATTGTGGAATGAAACCTACTGTTTCTTTACCAAAATGCTATACCAGCTTCCTTACCAAAGCAGCTGTGAGTGCCATTTACAGAAAATCACATGAAACTTCTTCTCTGCTCTGTGTGGTTGAAAGGTTGGTGGATCTGAGTTTCTTCTCTCTTCAGCCACCCCAAAATCCTACCAACTTCCAGACACCTCTGTCTATACAGCTCCTGCCACAGGTCACCACATGCCCGAGTGACTCTATGATGAGCAATGCCTTTACAGCCTCTTTCCAAATGACACAGTAACCCCAAAACAAGGCCTGACTTCATGCTTTCAGGCATCCAAAACTTCCTGCATTATCTTGAGCAAGCCACTGCCAGACTTCCAGCAGATTCCACTTTTCCATCAGATTTCTCATGAAAAGCATTAAGTGACTTGTGTTTAGCATTATCACTGATGCACTCAGCAGGTATTGTCTAGTGATGTCATACATGTTTTTTTAACAAGGGAACCAGAAAGTCGGTTCTGGCCCTCATTACACCATTCCTGTTTCAAAAAAAGCACAGGGGTTTGGTCATGTTTGTTTCTTTGTGTTCGTGGGGATTATTTGGTTGGTTTTTGTATTTTTCTTACAAAATCATAAATATCTTTTTTCTTTAATCTTGCTTGGATTTGCAGACACTCAGGACAGAGACCTATTCTTCCAATACAGATGTACAGCAGCCTCTCAAAAAGCAGATCTTTCTCTCAGTTGCGAGTGATACCCAAATCTGAGTAACATATCAAGATGTCCCTGCTCAGTGCAGGGGGTTGGACTAGATGACCTTTAAAAGGTCCCTTCCAACTCAAACTATTCTGTGATTCTGTGATCAACCATCCCTTTGTTAACGCACCTGTGACATAAACTACATCGTACCAACATACTGTTCCGAGTCTGAATTACAAAGATTCCTTTAAGTGTGTACATACACGAGTCGCTCCCTTTTCACCTCACTTTTGAGTCCAGAACTGAAAATAACTAACAAACATAAAAAAATATCCCATTTCCTCTCTTCAATAAAGAAGCAATGTCTCAAAATAATGTAATGTTAACTTAACAGATCCCTATCAGGCTAAGTGTATTTTCCTAAACTACCTGTTAAATCACACCCAGAACCTAAAGCCAAAGCAATTCTGTCTGTCGTTTTTATTAAAAAAGAAAATTCATACAATAAAAAGGACTTCTTACGTTACAGGATGGTTTTCATAGTAAGTACTGCTTGCATTCTCTTGCACAGGTTCAGGTGATGGTTGTCTTTCTTCCTGCTCTTCTTCCACCTCTTCCTCAGACTCTGACACAAAAACAAAAACTTGTCAACTCTTATACATTTCCGCAAGTGTACATGAGCCACAGTTAAAATAAAAGCATATTAAATTAGTAGCAATCAAAATAAAGCTTCATTAACAAAACATGGTAAAATTAGCTGCAAAAAAAGATGGAAGAGCCTGCCTCTCGGTCAAGAGGCTTGGCTGTTTACGATTTTCACAAAAAGAGGAAGCTAGAGACATATTGCTGCTAGGAAGTTCTGGGAGGAGGTTTTGAGGATCTTTTAAAGCAGCAGGTGCTTTTCATATGGTGGCAGTAAAAGAGAAAGACTGCACTATTAGCTCATAAATCTCAGTGTCTCAGACTAAGAAGATGAACCTCAAATACAAGGATGATTGCCTAAAATGCTTTGTTCCACAAAATCGAGATGAACAAATTCCAGAAAAACCACCCAGTGAACACATGTACATATGTTCTGCCTACACTCTGATTTGCTCTGCCTCATTGAACAGAGGGGAAAAAACTCAGGTCCAATTCAGCCCCCCAAGTAGCAATGAATTACTGCGTCTGATGATGATGTGAAAGCAAACTGTGTGTCATATCTGAAAAACAATTAGATTTTTTCTTCAAATCACATACAAATTTGACTGATCACAGAACACAAGCGTGCCTGAGGCAGCTATGGCAGCAGGAGTCCTGTTGCTCACTGCTTCCGTTCTCTGTCAAGCCTCACCCTCCGTGAGCCAGTTCAGCCCCTCAGCGAACACGGCACTACCACAGGACCTTCCCTTTCCAGAACGTTCTGAACCAGCAGAGCTGCAGTAACAACAGCTCCGTGCCCACGAGAAGGCAACACAGTTTGCATCCCAACATCTCCACAAGACACCTCTGGCAGCTCTGCACACCGGAGAAAGGAACAAGAACCACACAAACCCTACGCGTACAGTCCTTCTCACCTTCATCAAGTTCTCCTTCTGAATCCCCAAATACTTCATCTTCGTATCTGAAGATATCATTATGGACATAGAACTTGTTTGGAACAGATCCCTGTAAAAGAGGAACATGCAGTGTTTAGCATATATGGAATATCAGCAGGCAACAAAAGGATGGACTACAGATGTGTTTTGGGGTACACACTGACATTTTGCAATAGGGTTACGTCACTGAAGTTATTTTCTGAGTTATTTTCTTCTTCTCCTCTAAGCAAGCAATTGAACAGCAGCTTCTGCCCAACTGAAAAAGGAAGTCTCAAGCAGAATAAAATCTGCTAATTTTGCTAAGTCACAGCAATCATAGGTTTTAACTAAGCATACAGCTCCTCAGTTTCATTGAGGAATTTCAATTTTCCCTATTACAAAAACTTTACAGTAAAAGCCCTGAACTTTCACTGGGTGGCTGTATGCTTACAGCACTGCGCAGGGAAACAATGAAGAAATTCAACATGAACTGAAAACATTAATCTCCAACCACACGATAGCTTGTGAGGAAGTGGGGGGAAAGAAGTAGAAAGAACACAAGACACCTTTCACCTGTACACAGCTTTGCTCTCACCAACAGCTAAATTTGAGCAGTAACTTGTGCAACCCATACTCACATTTGACATTAGATTTGAAAGTACACAACTACAGCAGAGATTTGATCTACACAGCTGAACCTTTTTTTTTAAAAAAATTATTTGTGCCAATGGCAGCTCCCAAATGCAAGCTTCAATTTTTTTTGTATTACTACTCCAACACTTCAAGTCCAAGGAAATAAAACAGCTCAGGATGGGTCCAATACACTAGTTTCTCTGCACTCACACACTGTGACACATTTAATGATAGCCTCCAGACCAAATTTTAAAGCCAGATCCTATTTTTTATCCCAATATGACAAACTGTAGCTACAGGTGAGGTCAGGTTTTTTCCATCATTATTTGAAGTTTGACACAATCTTACACATACTTACTTCTGGAGCAAGCACAAAAGTCTGCATGAACTTCCTCATTGGCTGCCCATTGTTTGACAGCTCTCCCATGACTTGCACAACCACCCCATCACTCAGCGTGGCATGAGCATCCACATGACGGATCTTGGTGTGGCACTCACTGAACTGCAGTGACATCACCTTCTTGTGTATCTCCTAGAAAGAGACAAATACATTTTAGCTGCAGTGAGCTCTGCACAGAGCTTTAGACCTTTTACCTACCTCAGTCTCAACTAACCCCAAAAGAGCACTCCCCTGAAGCTTCAAAGATAAATACAGGAACCAAGAAGTGCCTTTCACTGAGAACAGTCTTCCTGAGCTCACCTAACTTTTAATCTGAAGTTTTTCACCAGGATTCACGTATTTTTCAGAGTAGTCAAACAGCATACAACTTGCTATCCAATTTTTCCAGCTGTTTTAAAATCTATGACCTATTTTAAGGCTTTAATTCTTTTAAGGGCCTGTGAAAGGGACAGGATTTAGCATGTTTTATAAAAATAAAGACAACCTCCCAAAATACCCAACAACAAAAAACACCAGCCCCAAAACAAAACCAAAAAACCAAAAACCCAAACCAACTCTTTACACACTGTCAAAGTACCAAACATCACAGGAGCCGGGAACATCTGCACTGCCAAGATTTTTGTGCTCCAAATGAGATTCTGCTGGTGAAAGGAGAAGAAACCAAACCTGCCCTGGACAAAAAGCCACACGGCTCAAAGATGTGGCTGTCACATGAAGAGACCATTCTGATCATGCAGTACAACCAAAGCAACCTTCAATTCACTTCATTCACTTCTTCAGATAGTTATGTTTCACTTTAACGAAAAAGAATTTCATGAAACTCACAAAGATCAGTCCTTTCCTGAGGAATTACTTCTAACTGAAATAAGGTACATTTATAGCACAAATGTATCAGGTCCTCTCAATTTTGTTTCCCATCCTAAAGGTATTTTCTGCAGCCCAGATGCAAAGCTAAAGAATCAAACACAACTGTCAATGAAAGCAGAAATAAGCAAACAAAAACCCTCAAGCTACCAAGCTCCTATCTGTATCTGAATGGAAGCAGTATCACAAGTCGTTACTCATCAGGTAAGAAAGTCTAAGTCACTGGTAAAGAAAAAACCTTGATTTATTCCAAACATTAACAAGGATTAGAGGACTAATTTTAATACTCACAGCCTGACCATACACTGCTTCTTGTGGTTTCCCACTGGCATCCAGTCCTCCATGGACATAAGAAGAATTCCTGCCATAAAACCTTCAAGCAAAGAGAAGTAAAAGTCACAGAAGTGAAAAAAATAGAACAAAATCCAAAAAGTATTTTAGCCAAAAGTTGTAGAGCTCAATGCATCAGAAATTTCACCAGATCAAAGAGGCTCCAAGAATACAGGAAGAAACTTAATATTCAGCACTGCAATTTGCTCAAGGAGTTTGGTGTAGCAAACTCCAAAATCAACCTCAACCTTTCACTTGCTTCCTTTAAGGAAGGTGGCCATTTGGGCTGGAAGGTTCCTCACCCTCAGAATCCCCTGCCCCCGAGAGAGGCGTCAGCAAGCGAGGTACAACCCTCCTGCCGCTCCTCCAAACCCCGTTCTCTTCACAGCCTTGGCCAGCACTGAGCTCATGGTTTTGATATTCAAATGTCCACTTGCTTCCAATATTTTTCTTACATTTAGAGATCCTTTGGCACTTTCATTCCATTTCCACATTTTGAGCCTAGAATAGTCTGTTTTGATTTGGATTGTTATTGTCAGCTTATAAAGCATGTGACAAATGCTTTATATTTTCAGTACATTTATATTAATAGATCAGAAAAAAACCATCGCATCACTCTGTGTTTTTATTTAGGAGCATGCTTTGCCTTGGGGGTGATTGCCATGAAGTCCAGATGCTAACATGTACCTTTATTATCCACCCTTGTATGGTGTATATGAAATCAACTTTTCATTAAGTACTTCCTATGAACTTGGTATCACACAGAGTGGCAAGAATACTGAATATTTCTCTCTACTTAAGCCAGTGCAGAGGGTCAGCGTACAGATGAAACTCTAGAACTTCCACATTTGCCATTTCTTGGTTTATTCTACAGAATTTAGAAACTCTTTTCAGTTCTACTTTTGAGAAAATATAAGCCCAAGACTTTTACTCCCTTGACTGTGTCCAGAAAAAAGTCTGGGAAATATCAGATTATTTTCTTTGGTACCAACCACATAACCATGATTTTGAGCATGGTCCAGCACTTCCTATCAGCAAGGAAATACAGAAACTTAGCTAAAGCAGTGCACAAGCAGATAGGAAAACATCTTTTCCCTAAAACATTTCTCTCTAAATTCCAAAGCAACCTCTCTCAAAGTCAGCAGTTCTTACTAAGGGCCTTCACAGGGAACCAAGAGTTTTAACTTGCTTTTAAGGAACTGCTCAAAGTCTCTGGGCAGCAGAGTCCCCAATTAAATGGAATTAAAGACTTTAGGTTAAGGGGTCAGAAAAGCCTTACAAATTCAACTGAAATGCAACAGGCATCCAACTACACCGAGTAACACCCATTTGGAGGGCAAACTGATCTCTGCTGCTCCTAAGGCCTGGGCAAGCTTTGGATAATGACCAGTGACAGGATCCTCTGTGCTCTTCTCAAGCTTTTAGTAGGATGAAACAGTAACTTTAACCCTTGCAGTCCAAACTCCCTCACTGCTGCAAAGAGCTTATCAAGCACCAGGAAACCAGGGAAACCCAAATCTTTCTGTGGCAGAGAGCATGCTGCTGTTCAGACTAACAGCAAGAGAAGGAGGGAGGATAAGATGCCCTCTCTGAAGAACATCACTCACAAACAAGGTGCAGCCAAAGAACACAAAGGCAAATGTCCTCCACATCTGAGCCTGACCAGAAGGGGCAGCCGTGGCAGAGACTGCAAGTGGCCAGAAAACATTTCATACAAGCAGCTCCAGAACCGGGTAAGATTAAATCAAACCAGACCAAAACCTCTTGGACTCTTCTGTGCAGAGGTATTTAAGAGAAATTCCACAGATGCTGTTGTTAGTGACACTTGTGCCACCTTTCAAGTGGACAGAGAATATTCCTGAGCACAGAGTATCCCCTGCACCAGGGGAGCTTGCTCATGAGTATCTATCCAGCCTTCCCAATATCAGCAGGTATTTCTGCAATCTGTCCACATTACCATTTTATCACCTTAGAAGCAGCATGCTTTTCCACAGAGGAAGTGTCTTGATAACATGCCATACATCCACATGATCTGACTCGGTTCTAGAGCCTAGGGAGTTTGCAGTAAGATGAAACAGTTTTTCCAAGAGCCCAAAAGTTAGCCAGGTCCATAGTCAGAAACGAATGTCTGATTTACAACAAACGGGACACACTTTTCTTCAAAAACATTATCACTTGGTGAGCACGAGTGTTACCTGTGCAAGAAGTCAGGAGCTTTGTTTAGCAGAGTGTAGTACTGTCTCACAAACTCCCGCCCTACGAGCAGGGGACTTGGCTTCTCCATCACCATTTCTTTGGTACTCAGTGTCAAACGCTGTAATCGAAAATACTCATGTTAGTTTGAAGGCATCCCTATGTATCACAACTTCCCCATAAAAGGATAAACATTGTGATATTAGAATTGAAACAATTATGCATACAGGGACTTAATTCACTAGAAAATACTCAACCAATTCAGGACATCCTCTCCCACCTCTTTTGAGCAAATAAGAAAACTTCAGTCAATTCATATATTACTTTGATGAAAAGGCAACAGTGGATACAAAGTCCCTTACAGAACAGGTGCTTTGAAAGACATAAAATACACTCTTAAACAAACAAACAAAAACCCTGTTAAAAATCTTTTGCACCATTTATTTATCCCTTTGGCCAATGACTATTTCAAAAACCCAGTTCAACAGCCCTGCAAAGCAAACAGAATACACTTTCTTAAGGCAGCCGGCACCTCTGCTTCAAAAGGTTACTGTCACATCTGTAAAATGAAAACAGGAGCACCAGTATGAAGTAACCATGTGGGCTGGATACACATTCCATGAAGACTGGGAAGGGAAACCTTAGTGCCTCAGAGATGACCAAAGCCTTAGGTATGTGTTGTCCAATCTAACTGCATGTCACTTTTGTCATAGAATCATCTAAGTTGGAAAGGACTTCCAGGGGTCACCTGGTTCAACCTGCTATGCTCCAACCTATCCATACTGTCCTGCAGATCATCCATGTCAAAAAATAATCCTCAGTACTCTAAAAGACTTTTTGATGGCTTGCCAGCACCCAACATGATGCTTTTGACAGCTCACCTAAGACTATCACTGTCTGCGATCATGAAATTCCCTCCAGTTCTCATCCAGATGCTTCATCTACTTTCTCTCTCCAAAAATTAATGTGTAGGCAAGGTAACAGGCAAAGAAGACCAAGTCAAAAATCCAAGTTTCCAACTTGGGAGATAATCCTAGGGTAAGATATTTGGTTTTTTACCAAAATAACCTTGACCCATCAATCTAAACCAAGGGCCAAACAAAAGACTGTTTGCAATTACAGCCAGACACACATAAAGCATATGAAGCGAAGCTGTGAGATTAACCTCAGCTTAAGAAGGGCCTGTAATAAAGGAAGAACACACACAGGAACAATGCCACAAATGTGTCAGATCTTGCATTATAATGGAATTCCGAAGAAAAAAGCCCTCATACCTGGGTCAAATAGTTTACACTTCACGGACAACCAAAATTATCAAAGCCAGCAATCCAAGCTACAAGACAATACCAAGATATGCTCCCAAATGCAGTTAGTCAGGAATCACACCTGAAACAACAGTCTCAAAAACGTGCAGGTAAGGCAGAAGGCCAAGCCTGAAACACAAGTCTTGAACCTGGAAATAAGAAATCAGCAAACTTATGATAGGGTCATCCAAAACCCTATCATAATATAGGGTTTTTAAATAAACCCTTTAATATAACCCACCAAGACTCTGGAACACAGTATTAGTTTTGCCTCACAAGAAGCCCCAGAGGAAGTAATTATGCTAATGAGACACAAAACCAAATGTCAAAATACTAAGGGACATCCAGGGTTTGAGCCCTGTGCATGTTCAAAGTGGGAGCAAAGGAAAGGAAACACAACGTGAGCAATTTGAGGATCTTCCCAACACAACTCATACTACAGCAATGGTATGCACAAGGAAATTTTACTTAGAAACCAGCCTTAAAAGAAGAAGGACATCTCCGTTTCTACAGGTCAGACTATCCTTTTTTTCGTTCCCCTGCCTCACAAGCGGATGATGAACACAAAATTGGTGAGAGGATCTTCACCATGAGCACTTGGGAAAATAGGCAAGGACAGAGCCTCATCAGGATTTTTTTAAAGAACGTGTTAAAAAGCAGATGATAGCCACCACACATTCTTATGAATATAGCAATAAGCAAAGTATACTTGTTAACAAATTGCTGGCATACCTCAATGAACACTGAAAATGCCTCTGGGTACAAAACATAATAATCTGTGACAAGTCATTACACTACAGGAGATCTGTATCACACTACATCTTTTCTTCATTGGAAGCTGTCCTATTTCTTCACAGAGAGGAGCACTGTGCACCTCTTCCATATTTCAAGTGACAGCACCGTTGATTTACATCACACGACCACATAATTTTAGAGGATGTCTCAGTACAATTCTTCACCTGTCTCAGTATTATTTCCTTTCATTATTACTTCAAAGATCTCAACAGGGATAGCAGAGGCTTAATGAACTGTTCAGGTCTCCCGGGCCATTAAAAGGCAGTAAAATAAAACCAGAGGTACTCCTTGCTAGCAACATGGGTGCCATGAAACCAGGTCTTCAAAAGATTAAAGTCTCCACGTGTCCCAATTAGTATAGTACCTCCCTGAAGTCAAGGACCCGAGCCTCAGCAGGCCCAAGGGGTTTGGAGGTAAAGACACCAGTGAATTTAAGCCGAAAGTCAGGGCATGAGCATCAACAATTTAAACAGGCCAAATTTACAAAGAACGGTATCTCCATGGCTTACCAGGCACCAGGGGAAGCCCCATCGATATCCATGCTCTAGAAAAGCTCTACTTCCAGTTTCCATCAGTACACACTGAAGAGTCAGTGAATAACACACTAAGAAAGAAGAATCTGAGTGCTCTTTTCAGTTGAATGAAATGAGCCACATTCTTAGCTCAGCCTGAACAGCCATTGAGAAAGGTCTTAAAAAGAACTTATGGCTTGAGGCACTCGTGTACACACTAGCCAGAAACAAAATACTGCTGTAAGTCTGAGATCCCAGCACTGAGGTGGCAATCACCAGAAATCAAATACACTTATCTGCTGACTTCTTTATGGTGCAACTGTACTGTTAAAAAAATCCCTTCACCATGCACTATGGCCAAAAACCCTAAGTCACATGAACAGGGTAACAGGAACACCCATGCAGCTGCTGCTCATCCACAGGCAGTCCTACTTACATCCAGCTGACATTAACAACTCATCGACAAGATTTAATTTCCACCTTATCCACTACTTCCGATTCCTCTGTTACCAGGAAGGCACACTGGATTTCCAGTGCTTTCCTCAACCAAGGAAAATCAGGAGCCACACAAAATATTTTGCAGTATACTCGCAAGCTGAAAGGCAAAATGCAACATGGAATCTCTTTGCTCCCAAGACAAGACTCAGAGGTGAGGAACCCGATTCCAAAACTGGAGAACACGCCCATGTGCCAGCGCAATACTTCTTGCAACTTCAACTGGTGCGACTCAAGTTTATAACAGTAACTTCAGCCTACAGGCAGGATTTCTTTCAAGAGAACAAAAACAATGAGAGAACTGGCACAGAAAGGAATTATTCGTTATTTGCAGGCAAAAATAAGCAAACAAACAAAAGCAGGAAAGATAATTTCCTCCAAAGAGAAACTGCATAGTACAGAAATGCACCTAACACTTTCTGATGGCCATGACAAATAAAGCAAAAAGTCAGCTTTTGCAACGAGGTAAAACTGCTGAGGGCTAACAGGATGAGATAAGAGTCCACATGGAGACAACTGTGCTGAATTATGTGAGAATCAAGTACAATACTTTCTGAAGTCCACACTCAAGTAAGAGCATGCAAATTCATCCAACCTGTAATCATCTTTATGCGCAAAACTTTATTAAGCAGTGTTTGTCCCTTCTTCAACCAAATGAAAAAAAACCAACGAGAAACCAAACCCCAAATCATCATCCATCAGTTTGCACGAGGGCAGCAGCAATTTGTTTCTGAAGAAGTAGTGAAGACCACTATGTGTTGAATAGTGAAATGTTCCCTGGCATGCATTTTGCTCAATAAGCAGCTCTGACATTAGCAAAGCCTTTTTTCCCTATAATATATATAAGCAATTATTATTATTATTATTATTATTAGTTCCCTTGCCCTGTAGAAAGCAGAAAAGCGACTCGCCATCTGTGGCAAAGCACTGTTGCCCGAGGCCGTGACTGAGCTACAGAATGGTGGCCTACATGCTCAAATTTAGGTATCCAGAGAATAAACTTTGGCACAAAGTCTTTGGTTGTGCCCAAAGAGGTATGTCAAAGCCACTTTCATCCTGTTTCAAGACAGACCAACAACACTGATGATGCCTGGATGTTTCATCAATTCTACTTGGGGGAAAAAAACCTCACAAACAAAATAAGGCTGAACTGAATTCTGACAGCAGCTGAAAAAAGTGTCACCTGAACTTGAACATAACCTCCATCAAGAGAAACTTCTAAGCTTTGCAAGGGAGCTGTGGGCCTCACCAGTTGTTTTAATAATAAACTATAAGCAAATAAAATTTTGTTTTATTGACAAGTAAATTTCATCCTCTGAACAATTCATCCATAGAACAATTTGTCCATAACTAAAGGCACACAGACATCAAGCTAGCATTTTATATAAATCTGCAACAGTATGACTTGTTTGTACATCCACAAGTTTGCAACCCTTGTCTAAGTCACTAACCAGATTTGAATACACCACTTAAAACAAAAACAAATTTGAGAAAAATGTTCTGGCAAATGAGGAAGGTGTTCCCCACACGGCGGGCACACTAAGCAAAGCCACAAGGGACGCAGTGTCACTTCCCACACCACTGGGGCTGAAGGAAAACAGAAAGGAAGGGGAAAGCAGATTTCACAGGCTTGGACAAGTTTCTCCTGAACCCAGATTATCACTTTTAAACTGTGTTTCTTACTGTAGACAAGCAAAAAATAATGCCTGACAGAGCGCGCTTGCTCCTGCAATCTGTAAGCACGACTCTGAGATGCCATCACTGCCACACATGGTGAATAAAGCTGAAAATCCACACAGATAGCCCAGCTGGCCCAGGGCAGGGCATCTGGAGCACAGCCCTGCAAAGGCTGGCGGGTACCCCACGGAAATTAAAAGCAGCAGTGACTGCAAGGAAAAAAATTCTGGAAGGGCAATCAAAAGTCCCAAACAACATTCCAGTATTGACAGTACCTTCTCTCTGTCATGCTGCGCAAGGTCAGCACTCAGAGCATCCTTCATCTGTAGCAAGGACCAGCAACCGTGTATAATCTACCAGAATCTCTTTACTTTATGATCTCCTTTACCTATGTGCTACATTCCAAACTGGCTCAGCTCTAAGGCACAGCACGCAGTTCTTTCAATTAAGCTCTCCTGAGAGGCTGGTTTGGTTTTTGGTTTGTGGTTTTTGGGAGGAGTTTAACAGCACCCTGTATCTTAGGCACACGGCTGCCACAGGGGACCATCCTCTGGGCAGTTAAGCTGTGCAGTCCAAAAGGGCCAACACCCACCCAGAGAGCAATAACACAAGTAACCTGCTCTGGGGAAGCCATTCCACCTGGGTCATCATCCAAGACCAGGTTCAGTGCCTTTCTCCTAGTGCCTCATCAGATACGTCTATTAGTCTGACATATTCATCTTTTCACGTTACTTGAGTTGCCACGCAGTTCTTTATTTGTTAAATGCTCTCAAAAGCAGTGACATCCTGCCATAACTACAGCAGAAGACTGAAATCCAACACTGTGCCTTAAGGTACAATGGTCCCTCACCGTATTTTCAGTGCTGTGAAATAATCTTAAGCGTGAGAATAGATGCTTAATTGGAAACCTCAGTTCCATAAAGGAAAACATTCATATGGACATCGGCAACTAAGTGGATGATGGACATCTGGTTTTCTCTTCAGTTTAAGCTAGTTTTCACAGAAAAGATTTTACTCTCCTAATGAAAAAATCATCAGATGCAGATCATAATTTCACACAGCAAGCCCACATCTGCCAAGTAGACTATTCCAAGAACACTTCCAATGGCAAACCAAGATTATGTTTCTGACATCCAAGCAACCAGAGTTCACAAGAAGAAGGAATCCTTAAGAATGACAAGCTTTCCTAGGGGAGGTACGGCCCTGTACATAGACTCAGAATCACAGTGGACACAGAATGCCTCCTGAATGATAAATCAACTCCAGAAATAAAGCAACACCAGTTTGTCAGCAACCACAACTACTCAGCTCAGAATCCAAGTCAACAAATCCTATGCTAACTCACAGTGCTACGTAACACAGCCATATTACATTCAGAAACTTGGGTATGGATTGATATAACTTCCCCTATTTCTCAACTGTTCAAAAGCACCTTGGGCATCTTTACACTTATTCTGTATGAAAGCAGAACATTTGCACATTGAACCTGAAGCGTCTAGAACACACAGAGGGCTTGGGAATTTTCAAACCAGCATGGAAGGCCACAATAACAAAATCTACATGACTGACTAAGACTCTCTAGTTGAAATTGAACAATAATGTCAAATCGTCTCATTCTCTCCTGTGATAGTTCTTTCGTGCAATGGTACCTGGCACCAAGCTCAAGACCCGGGCTCACCCAGCTACCCAAGGGATTTAAAGGATTTGTTGCAGACATGCTCCTGGGCACCCACACCGGAACTGCAGTGACCTCTGAGGTGAAGGGAGGCAGAAGCCTGAGAACACAATGAGCTCAACTCAGGTGAAAAACTAGAGCAGCTCAGAAAAGGTCTACTCAAGGCATCCAGCTATGCAGAAAAAAAAAGCTGCTCACAACAACTTCTGCAATATCACTCCGTGTGCAAAGAGAGCACCCAGGTTATGACTGGAGGAAGGGGAAGCGCAGAAAGGCGAGGTCTACAGAGCTGGGGCAGCCCTTACAGCCAGGATGCCACGGCAGTACTAACTTGTAGGAGAGCAGAGGATAGGGAGCTAAAGGCGCTTCAGCAGCACGAGCGAGGCCGCCGGAACAGCACCCTGCACATGCGGAAGCCCACGTACCTCCGGAGGCCCCTGCACAGCGATCGATCCATGAGGTGAGACGGGAAGCGGCGACCGCAGGGCCCAACACCACAGCCAGCACCGAGTAACGCGGGGCTTGGGGGCGCTTTTCCCCGGCCTCCTCGCGCCGCCCGGGGGGAGGCGGAAGAGCCGCCAAGGTGACGGCGAACAAAAGCCGCCGCCCCCCCGTTCCGAGCCGAGCCGAGCCGAGCCGAGCCGAG